>PKRV01001461.1:1031139-1094476 GCA_003709505.1 Hyphantria cunea
ATATAGACTACCTAATCTAGTACCTTTCCTTTTGGTGTTGCTGGTGTCATGTAAAAAAGAAGGTAGAAAGAAAAGTATTTAATTTTTATGCTAATACGACTTTTCTTAATTCTACACAATTATCTATCAATATAATTAATAATAATAATAAATAACAGAGATAGAAGAAAGGTTCATATACCTAACCACCAAAACGAATTTAACTGCCAATAAAGTTTCATTCATCGAATGACACAATTTAAAGTGTATATTATTATGTCTATTTTTATGATCCTTTTTACTGCTTATAATGTTCATTTCAAAAGATCTTTTTCTGAGCTTTTGTGGCGACGTGGTGACGTGTATAATAGCTTTACGAACTAACAGTATGGCCCTGCTAGGAGCCTTACTAGATTGCACTGATCAGGTAGAATTAATAATAACAAATTTTTATTTTCAGAAACACACTCCATACCAAATTACAGATAAATAAATAGGTTAACTATATATAGGTCACACATGAACATTTTGTAATCTTCTACATATTTAATACTAGCTTTTGCCCGCGGTTCTGCCCGCGTGTATCTCGGTTATCGCGGCAAAAAGCAGACTATGTTCATCCTCAAGTATCTCCAAGCCAAATTTTATTAAAATCGATGTAACGGTTTAGCTGTGTAAGATAGAGTTACCGTCGAATTTATAATATTAGCACGGGTATTGGAATAACGCCCTGACGCCACATTATCTGTCTATCAAGTCTATGGGCTACAGTAGCCACCAGATTGTTAGACCATAAATTACAACTTTGAAATCAGAATATTTTCTCTTTTCCTTCATAGTAAATTGATTACATATGTTTCTTTCCAGGTCACCATCCATGAGGAAAGTGTCACCAGCAATGCTTTGTGATCTACTCAAGTATGCTCTGGAGCGGTTGATGGATCTCAATGGGGTAAAATATTATATATTAATTATTATATTGTGTTATACATGATTCATTATAGAGGTTACAGATAAAGTATGAAGTGTTTCAAATGGACTGGAATGTTACTAATTTTGTATGGATTTTTGTAACTTGGTGGTGGTGCTTATACGAAAAAACGGCTGAACTATCCTGGATAAAATTTGGTAGAAGTATGTTATGAGCCAGGATAGTATATAGGCTACTTTTTATACCGAAAACATATGATGTTCGCGTAACCTGAGGAAAATGCAACAATAACCGCGGGGCTCAGCTAGTCTTTTTTACATAGTAAAAAATGTTGTCGTTTCCGCTGTTTAGACGCTTAGATCTTTGAATAGTTTAAAAGATCTAAGCGTACAAACAGCGTATTAACGTATTTTAATGAAGTTTTCTGCAATGGATAGACTGATTCAAGAGAAAGGTTTATAAGTGTAATACATGGATGTTATAGTCAAGCAAATCCGAGAATTTCAAAGACTTCCGTGCGAATCCGGATCAGGTCGCTAGTACTTTATAGTCAGGTAATTAGTAAACTAATTATTAATCCAAGCCGAAATCACTCACAATGAGCGTTTTGGATAAAACATCCCAAAACATTTACTTGTTGCATAAAACGATCAATTAAACTGATGCTACACGCAGATTCCTTAAATTTATTATAAACATAAATACACATATATGTAACTGTATAATATTACTACCTGAGCCCAATAACCCACTACAATAACAAGGGTCGAGCGAAACTAATATGAAAAAATGTAGAGTAAGGTACACCTTATTCCATCAGTTATCAGCCAGTGAAAGGACCGTCAGAAACGGTCCAACCGTTTCTGAAATTACAACGGCAAAAAACCGACTCACTTTTTATTAATTACTTTTTGGTATAAGTACCGCATATACTTTCATATGCATCAAATTTAAAGCTGTTTATATGACATTACAAACAAAAACCATTTTATTTATTATAGGCTTTATTTTCTAAGAAAACTAGGTAGGAGTTGTTTTGCATTAAGTTTTTAGCGATTCTAAAATCAAATTCAAAGTAAAAACGAATGATGGTTCTTCCTTCGGATAGTAGTTCCATACGTTATATTTGGATTTTCACCCAATCAACATATAACTGACAAAGAAGTGGGCATTTGTATGTATGTGGCAGGCGATCTTGCCTGCGTCGGGTGGGTCTCGAGCGGCTCGGTAATATATATGACCTTGTCAACTTATCTACGTAACTGCGCAATCTCCGACTATGCTGTACTCCGTCTCTTTCTACCCCCACTAATCAATACCAAGGCGTCTGTTCCCGCCTCTTTCACTCAGCGCTAATAATAAACGTACTCGTGTATGTGTGGAATCGATTGAATGTGTGCGGAATATTGCACGATTCGTTATTCTCGTTTGGTCGTCATGTTTTTTTAATAGCAGGAATTATGCATATAGTACTGTTTTGGCTAGCATTAATCAGCAAAATTGTACTGCTGTAATAATTTTTCAGTAATGTAGTTGAAATTTTTAAGCTCTTAAATATTTTTCACTAAAGATAAGCTTACTTTCGACATTACAAACTGCAGTGGTAGCTCATTGACACTGGGAATCACCTATACTCTATTCTAACTTGGTTTCAATAAGCTTTATCCTTAACAATAAATATTGCGTGTCATTAATACGATGCAATTAGGCCTTAATAACAGTTCAATCTAAACGAATTTATACTTAGCAAACAATAGGTTGGCAATCCCTTTCCATTATGAATGTTTACTTTCTCAAAATTGTAATGTTAATAAAACATTCTAAAGTTAATCCCCGACTATAAAGCAGAGTTGCATCCTTATAATCGAAAACTAGTTTTTGCCCGCGACTTCGCTCGTACAGATGTAGATTTTTCTTTTTAACCCATCCCTATTTAACCCCTTAGGAGAGGCATTTCCAAATTCCTTTGTTAGTGCTCAGGTGAGCAATCAACATAAGTATGTTATATAAAGAACCTACATGGAAAAATTTAGGATTTTAGGTTCAGCGGTTTAGGTGTGTCAGTCATTCACCTTCCTATTTGATATATATAGATTCTATTTGCCCTCGCTCGTGTAGCTACTTCAATTGAAAAAAGGTTATCAAAAACTAGTAGGTATTTAGTAGTTATTAATTAGATTTATAAACTACAGACATTAATTAGTCACAGTAAATATACTTAAACATGTTTATTTCCGAGAACCCGCCTTATACGCGTTTAAGTATTATACGTACTCTTTAATGCAATTATACCGATAAAATCTGAATAAAAACTATGAAACCTCACTTCAGTAGCCATTAAAGTATTTATGAATAAAAGTGTATTATGATGCGAAGATGATTGAAATATATTTAAAACAAGAAATTGTTTCTAACCTAGAACACGACTAAGTAAAAGATTTTATTGAAATTGGTAAAGCCCATGTCACCCGAGCCATTATTACGAGTCTATTAATAGCACATTCACTCGGTTTAGTATTTCACTTACTACGATAGAACATACTTACATACTGCCAAAACTATTGCCCTTCCTTTTGGCTTCACCCCTGTCGGATAATAAACAGTCTTTTAAAATCAACACGAAATCTATACAAGTAAATAAAATTGGAATGTCGGTTTCTAATATTAAAATAACCGCATGTATATACTCGTATATACCAAACATACACATACATATACCAAAATAACATTTTTTACAATTTTGGTCCGGCTGTTTGTTCCGGCTAATCCTGGAACGGATAAACCGATTTAGACGGGACTTTCACTGGTAAAAGGCTGATGTAATAATGCGTAATTTAAGCTTTCTTAACCGCGGGTAATGCCGTGGGGCGTTACCCGCGGTTGTTATAGTACATAAAGAACCTCGAGTAACACCGCGGGACTCAGCTAGTATAATATATGACCTACAATGAATGTTTTCTTGATGTAAAGTCATTTTATATTTTCAAATAAATATGTAACAAATTTAAGCAAACTCACTGTACGGTATTAACATCAATAGTCTACTATTGGACATATCTAGACCTCTTTCTAAAGGAGGACTTTGATCTACTGGCTGACTGGTTGATATAGGGTTTAAGTTAAGTTTTCCTTCTCCTTGTCCTGCGTAGTTGGGCCTCTTACGACATCCGTGGGAGGAATAGCAGTGCGGTCACTGCACTCTTAATTCGTCACTACACGAGGATATAATGCAATACTATATCGAAATAATTTATACAAAATTATTCATTTTACTCATCATCTCATATTCCTCGCCTTTATTATTCCCAAGATCATTTAGGGTCGGCTTCTAGTTCAACCGGTTTTAAGTGAATATCAGTTTTTACACAGAACGACTGACAGCTGACCTTCGCAACCGTGAGTGTGAACTGAATTCGAAGGTTGAACTAGTTGTCAGTATATTTGAGGGCACTGACTTCCCAATAACGATTGCCATAGTTGTTCATGACAACCGGGACCGACGGCTTAACGTGCTCTTCGAGGCACGAGCTGGAAACACCGCCATCTTCCATACTCTGCTGCTATTAAGAATTTTTGGTTAAAAAAACCCAACAGCAGTCTGACCTGGAAATCGAACCTGACACCTCTTGATTTGCAGTCACTTACGCTAAACACTGGACCAACGAGGCAGTCAAATTATACATTTTAATACTATATTTTAATTCTGAGTTCGACATTTCCAGGTGGAGCCCTTCCTGCAGCCCGTGGATCGAACGAATTTCCCCGATTACGACAAATATGTAGTACATCCCATGGATCTATCACTAATGCGAAATAACATTACCGAGGGCCTATACGGTAGCACAGTGGCCTTCCTGTCGGACGTGCAATGGATCCTACACAACAGTATTATTTTCAACACATGTTAGTATTACACACATATTAATTGTTCAATGCTTTAATTTGTAGATACAAAAAGCGTCTTCTAACTCTTTTTTTGTATAGATTTCCGTATTAGGAATGGATTATATGTCGCGTGAGACTTGACAAACATACATGAAACGAACAAAGAACACCCATACTTTGAAAAACAATTTGTGGATCACACAAAGTCTTCTTTCATTGGAAGATCAAACCCACAACACTCAGGGTAGTAAAGAAGCGAGGTGATCGCTTGTTTTATGTTTTTTCTGACATTATTGCCGTATCACTAATCATAAGATATTTTTTCCTCCATGTGGTGACGTATTAAGAATACTAAGTGTCACCATTCCTGTTCATCCCGTGGATGTCGTAAGATGCTATTAAGGGACAACTCACTGTAAAGATAAGGAAAACTTAAAAGCAACCCTAAACTAACTCATCTGGGCGGAGCAGTTTAGCCGGCCAAAACTACCTCGCATGCACCCACTTTCACTCCCACGACTAAGACGAATCTTTTGGCACCACTCCCATCAAGATACGACAAGCCGTTTAGGCTCTAGGATGTGCCAAATAAATATACAAACATGCATACACTCGAACGATATAACCCTCCTTCTTTAGCAGTCGTGTAAACAGGAGGAGGCTTCTCAATTCGACCGTATTTATTTATGTGTGTTCGCGGATAACTTTGTTGTTTGTGAACCAATTTTGGTGATTTTTTTCGGCTTTGTAGTTTGAAATTTGTACGGTCAGCGAAATTTTAATTAGTGTATCCCACAGTGCAATCCAAGCTCACAGCAGGGGCTCGGGCGCTGGTCCGCTCTTGCCGCGCAGAAATGGGCGAGATTGAAGCGTGTCCCGAGTGTTACGCCGCCGCACACGCTCGCCGCCCCACCTGGTTCACTGATGTTTGCACCACGCCTCATATACTCCTCTGGGCTAAACTAAAAGGTTGGTACATAACACAAACAAGTCACTTTCTTGCTCCTTTACAGGGGTTTCATTAGCCTTTACAGCTCTGGGTTCAAGCCCTTTTAGGCCAGTCGTTGCTATTGTTTTTAAGTTTACAAGTTTAAACTTGAAAGCAGTATCACAAAATAGTTTTGTCTTTGCTCCTTTACCCGTTGTAAGTGTTGCTATCTATAACAAAAAAGAAAAAAGAACAATGAAACTAGAGTTTCGATTGCACAATTGACCTAGTGATTTAAACGGTCGCCACGCCGCTTTCTACAGCGCTAAGTTTGTGGGTTCAAATCCCACATCGAACAAAACTTTGTGTGATCTGCAAATTGTGGTTCTAAGTCTGGGTGTTCATTGTGTGCGCGTCATGCATGTTTGAAAGTCCCACGCAACACAGGATTTATATTCCTAATACGGGAGTATTTTCAAAAAAGTCAAGAAATAAAGACCACCTCTACTTACGATAATCTACTGGAGTTACTAGGCATGCAGAATTATAGTGACCCACCATTTGAGCTAGTCGCATTACCTAAACTTGAGATAAAACTTAACTCTTAACTCTAACAAAAGGCATTATGAGTCAGTATTTAAATATAATTTATCAAGTTATCACAAGTGTCCCTATAATGTTTGGACTATGAATCTATTCATAGTAATGTTTGCTAGTAGAAAGATACATAGAAATATCCAGCCAGTGCCTTGTAAGGGTTCGCAAACTGAAGACGAGGGAGAGGGTTTCTCTTCAATAAGCTATGCAACTAACCATACTCCGCAAATCTCTCATAAAATCTAGAAAAGTCTTGATACAGACTGAAATATTTTGCATTTTATTTAGGATTTCCCTACTGGCCCGCAAAAGGAATGTCGGTGAGCAATGCAGGACACGTGGACGTTCGTTTCTTTGGCGCTCATGATCGCGCTTGGGTTCCAGCGAAAGACTGTTTCTTATACTCTGAGAAGGATCCTAACAACTTCAGGACTAAACGTCAGGACATTATTGATAGCATGCATGTGAGTACATTATAAAGAAATACCTACCTTTTTGCCGTGTCTCCGCCCACGTGTATGTCGGATATCGTGGTAATTTTTAGGGTTAATGTTATATCCTAACACATTCACAAATAATATTGCTTTCCATTGGTAAATTAATCTCCAAAATCAGTTTAATACACACAGAGATTACACTTTTATAAACTTTACCTCTATGATATTAGTACAGATTTGACGGTTTTAATAAATTTTCGCATAGTAACGGATCAAGAATTCTGAGTGTCACTACTATTCATCCCGCAGGTGTTTTAAGAGCTGACTAAGACTAATCGAGCTAACTTTGCCGGACTACAATACTGCAACACGTTTATTCAAGATCTTATGTCCTCCTTGTCCATCTTCCTAATACGGTGGGAGAGCCATGCTTCGGCGTGAATGGGCTGGCTCGACCGTAGTGAAATCACGACCAGAAATCCGGCGTGAAATAGCGCTTGCGCGGTGTTTCACCGAGTGAATGAGGATACCGCAGGGCCCATACCCTAACCCCTCCCCCATCCTCCTCCTTATCCCCCAAAGGCCGACAACGCACTTATGACGTCTCTGGTGTTGCAGGTATCCATAGGCGACAGTAAACGCTTACCATCATGCAATACTTCTACTCGTTTGCCCTCTATCCCTAAGTATTAATATCACAACATTATTTACTTATAATTTGTCTTTTCAGGAAGCCGAACAGCACATTGGAAACATTTCTAAAAAGTATGGGAAGTTTGTGTACCCACCATTCAGAACACAATTCAATCCTGCCAAACTCTATGAACAGCTCAAAATTATGGTGAGTAAAATTTTTGTGTAAATAATTATGTCTGTAGTAGAAATGCACGTACTTTATAGAGTTACGCTTATTGCATAGAGCGGTAGGCAGAGACAATTGATCTTCACTTACTACGACCTTGACACACCTCTTTTGTTTCGTTGACATTCAACTATCGCCCCATGTATGCTTGTCGGTTCTTAGTGCTTTTTAAATAGAGAGAGAGTTTTGATAATATTAAATATTACTTATACTATAAAGGTGAAAGGTTACAATAATGTTTGTAAACTCTTTCACGCAAAAACTGCTGAATAGATTTGAATGAAATTTGACACAGAGATAAATCAGTCTAGAAAAGCAATTGGACATTTTATTCCGAAAAAAAAATGTATGCCAGTAGACAAAGCATGTCGGTTATCACGGTAAAGAGTAGCAAATGTAATTCCTGAAGAATCAAAGTATCTCCATGTCGAATTTTGTTCCAATTGGTACAGCAGTTTAGCCTTGCAAGTGTAACAGACTAAGTTACTTTAAAATTTATAATATTAAAATAGTATGGATGGAACTCTTACTTCAAAGTGAATACAATAAAACATGTTTTGTGCTTTACCTTTGGTCAACTACGACGGATTGTTCAAGAGTTTCGTAAAAATTATCATTATTTTCTTCATGTTTCAGATACCGTCGTTCGAGGGAGAAGTGGGTACATCTCTTAAAGAGAAGTCCAGCACACCCACTACATATACCAAAGAGAAAAGCAGGTCAAACTCAAAAAGTTCTAAGAGTTCATATAATGACGGGTTAGTATAAGATAGTTTTTATTGAATGCATTAGTATAAAATACAGTTACCAAGTGCACGTACGTTCAATCGTATTCCAACTTAATCAACGTGGGAGAGCCACGCTTCGGCATGCACGGGCCGGCTCGACTGGAATGATACCACGGCTTCATAAGAAACCAGTGTGAAACAGCGCCTGCGCTGTATTTCACTGAGTGAGTGAGGATACCGGAGGCTTATACCCCAACTCTTCTCCCCATCCTCCGAATGCCGGCAACAAACTTGTGACGCCTCTGATGTTGCGGGTGTCCATAGGCGACGGTTATCGCTAACTATCAGCGTCTGCTCGTCTGCCTTCTATTCCATAAAATAAACCTTAACAAAATATAATATATAATATATAATTAACCAAATCAGGACAACAATCAATTAAGGAATTATATGTAATATTATTAATGTATTCTTTAGTCCTTAACTTCAAAATGTTACTGATATTGGTAAGGATTTTTTAAGTACTTTGTATCAAAAACATTGTATAAAGTAAAAAAAAAAAACAATTTATTGCAGAGAAATAAGTGAAAACGAAGATGTGAACGAAACTGTACAGTCTACAACTGTTGCTTTAAGAAAAATGGCCGACGGCGCCGAAATTGCAAGGGAAGACGACGATACAATTTCCGAAAAACCGTACGTGTTTCTGTATAAAAATATTGAACGTCTTTTTAAATAAACATTTTTTTAAAATCCAGGCTAAAATACCGTCTTACATTGATGTCGAAAATGTTTAATTAATTTTCTCCGCTTATATTTTGCATATACTAATGATACTTTATTTAAAATACTCTCAAATTTAATAGCTTAACTTTACTGTAATTTGTTTAAAGTACTTTATTTTTTTAATCACAGCGAAGTTATGGATGTGTACACTACTAGTAAAGTGAGCGAATCCGGTCCACAAAAGTCCAAAAGTACTGAACAGCTCTCACGAATCGAATCTTCCAGAAAACGACGCCGTTCAGATCTGGAAGAAGCAGTCCTTACTGTAATAGAGACTTCCTATAACTCCCCTGAACCTAAAAGAAAAAAACAAGAAAAGGAAAAGAAGAAGTATGAAGAAAATGAACCAAGCAGTAGTAAAGAAGTTAGTCATAAATTAAATAATGACGAACATCGTACTGACAAATCAAATAGAATTGTTGAAAAAACCAATGATGAAGTTCAAGGCAAAGATAATGAACCGACAAGTAGCACAAGATCTGATTCAGAAAAAGAAAAAAATCAGAGGGTAACGCCAATAAGAATAGCTTTGGTACAAAAAGATAGACGCCATAACCTTAGGACTAACACAGCTAAAGAGGCCATGGCCAAAATACTCAACCCTACCAGAGAAAAAGATAGAGACAAAGATCATGAGAGAAATACCCCAACAAAACAAAAACATTCCAAAACAGAAAAGAATGGTGATAAAACACCGAAAGAAGATAAACCAACTAGATCTGAGAGAAGACGAAATTCAAGAAATAAATCCATAAACAACACACCAAAAGCAGATAAAAGTCGACGCACTTCCGCTGAAAAGAAAACTGAAAAGACTGCAAAGTCTGAAAACGAAACCTCGTCAAATAAAGAAAAAAGTAAAGAAGTTAAAGATACTCCTAAGGAAAGCAATACGGAAACAGAAAGATTAAGAAAAGACAAGACAATTGCCCCAGAACCTGTAAAGCCATCTGTAAAAGATCGTCTTCATTTTGACGATGACACAAGTCTAGCTGTTATCGCTCGCGAATCACGAACTGTAATAATATCCAACAACACACCTGGCCTTCCTACCATTAGTTGTGTCCGAAGTTTGTCGACAACAGCTCAAAATACTGGCGTCACCATTACTAAAAGTGCAACTAACGCAGGAACTTTAGATGGAGCCAAGGCAACAAATTCAGACTCCTGTTTATTAATTCCTACTAGTTCAGAGATTGTTAAAGATACATCTAGACTTCAGAGAATACGAACTGACGCAGAATCAATGGTTGGTAGAGTGGGAGTTCGTGCATTCGCGAGAATGACATCACCGGAGAAGTCACCAAACCACAACGACGATGTTGAAATAGAAATAAAAGCAGAACCGATAGACGTGGATGACGCCGATAGACAAGTAGAGAAACTAAATTTGATGAACGCATTTAGATTACGACCGGTTAATCCACCAGTTTCGGCTGCTAATTTAAGAGAAGTGCGAATAAACAAAGTGTTAGTAACTCCGATAAGTGCAAAAAAGACCGCAGCTCCTGGTCCGAAACCTGCTGAAGTGAGACCAAGAGCCAAAAAGTCGTTTCCTCAGCCCAAAAAGCCGGAAGATGGTCAATTAAACAGTAAGAATAGCATGGTGTATATACCTATTCAGCCGCCGATGACTCAAGCACCCATTAGACCGCAACGGATACTTACGGGGGCGTGTCTTACTAAGCCACCAATGGCTTCAAGCACTTCAAGTAAGTTTCCATACTATAAGTTTAAAAACTTTTATTTTTTAATTTGTACTAAACGCTTCAATCGCGAAAATAATTTTGGATAGGTTTTATGATTTTTTTAAATATATTTAAGCTTGTTAAAGTAACTACTCTGCTTGATGGAAATCAACAGCAGAATCTAATAATATTTGTCGCCATAGTCATTACAAACCCTCTCCTGAGAGGAGACCCGAGCCCAGCAGTGGGACATTATGGGTTGTTGATTGATTGATGATCATTACAAATGTATACAATACAGCATGGTAAGTGACCCACACTATAGCGGTCTATAAAATGCTTCTGCATGCATGGGTCTGCAGCAATTTTAGATCGGTTTTGTGTGAGTGTATATCATCGCCCCGGCCGTGCCGGTCCAACCGTACATAAATCAGCGTGGCTCTATCACATTTAACTGTTTCTTGGTGAAATATTATGAGCACAATATTACACTAATACACAACAATATTATATATGACTTCCTCGGTGGCACAGTGGTAGCATATGCGACTGCTGTGCTTGAGGTCTCGGGTTCAATTCCCTGGTCGGACCGAATGTTTGTATGATCTATAAATATTTGTTTCGGAGTTTGGGTTATTTCTATGTATAATATGTATGTATTTAAAAAAAAATTATATACATATGTATTTATATCAGTTGTCTAGTACCCATAACACAAGCCTAGCTTAGCTTGGGACTAGATGGCGTTGTGTGTTAGATGTCCGAAGTATTTGTTATTATTGAAATAAATTTCAGTTACAATAAGAGATAATGACATCATAGTCAACACTAGATATTTGATACTTTACTACAAAGCTAATTTTCATAATATTTCTTGTAGCCAATAACCAAGTAAACACAGTAACGACGCCAGTGATGCAAGTTGCTACAATCTCATCGTCGCCATCAACGTCAGCGGTTACCAGCGCTCCGTCTAAGGCCATGGCGACCCTGGGGCCGGTTCCGTCCTCGGTACATACTGTGCCTATGATGACGTCGGTCAATGGGCAGTGGATGTTCAGCTTTCAACCTGTCATGTCCGTTGGGGCTTTAGAAGTAAGTTATCATGCTCTTCAGATAGTGAACTATGAGTATTGTTGTTTCTGTTTTTAATTTACGTTAATAAGAGATAATTACATATGTAGGAAACCAAAGCACCTGATCAGTTTCTTTACTGTGTGTGTGTATGTGTTACTAAAAATGTGTCTGTATTATGCATATGAAACTGATAATAGTGTAAAACATTAAAATTATAACAATTTGTAACATTTTTTAAACAATTCAATCCAAAAATTACAGTGAATGTCATATTTGCTTCTGAATATATTCTCTTATGTCATTTATATTGTGGCTACAGGTTTGTATAGTAGTTGTAGCGATTACCTCGCCGCTTTCTAATACCTTGGAGTGTTGTGGGTTCAAATCCCAGCTAAAACATCACTTGTGATCCACAAATTTTTATTTGAGTGTGAAAGTTCTATATCCTTTTCTAAAGTCCCCTGCGACACATGACCCAAGTGCGGAAGTTTTCTTTATAGGAAAATAGTATTTGCTTTGAAATTCAAATATCGAATTATCAGAACCTTTCCACAGACTTCATCATCACCTGTTTTGAACGGAGTAGGAGAGCGGAACAATACTACGGCATCTCTCATACTGCCTAACAGTGCAACACAAAACAACCAACAACTGCAAATACCTTTGGGGCAAGGCAATGCGTCGGTGCAAATAACGCGGCCCGCCACCTCCAATACAATTTCTGAAAATAATACTCCGGGAGAGGTAAGAGTCTAATCAAGTCTATTAATAATCATTACATATGCTGTCTGTTCGCTTTGATATTTTTAAACTACTCAACGGATTTTAGTGTAGATTTCACCATTGGATAGACAGATTCAATAGGAAGATTTATATATGTTACATACATACTATAGTACACCATTGGATAGACAGATTCAATAGGAAGATTTATATATGTTACATACATACTATAGTAGAGAAAATACGAGAAGCTGGGCCCGGTTGTTAGTTTATTATAAGACGTTCATGTCTTTACATTAAAGATATTGAAGGAAAACTAATGAAGGGGTCTAAAGTAACAGAGTATATATCAACAGTTTAAGGGATTTATACCAGCACGTACCATACCATATATTTGTGCGCGATAATCTTAGAAGTCTGTTTATAGTATAGACCAGTTATCTCTTTGTATTGTGATAAACTTCACTTAACATTTAGTGTTATGTTTTATTTCAATCGGTTGATAAATAAAAAGTTATATCAGGTCAAAGAATCATCGCGATAACCGACCAAGAACGAAAGTCAAATAGGCTGGCGAAGCCGCTTTCCAAAGCTTGTTTAATAAATTATGGTAATTTCACACATATATCACATAGACGACCGGTACAAACTAAATAGAGCCAGTGCTTAGATATTTCTTAATATATACATCGGTAACAGCTTTAATTGGCCCACAGCTATAAATAGCGCTCCGTAGAAATGAGGATTTACATACACATTTGTATATGTGACCAGATAGGTTTGGTACAGGTTTTCTTTCAAGGCATCGTTTGGAGTGGTATTGTGCTGTGTAGCTTGCGTCCTTAGTCGGCCCTTACGCTACTCACGGGTGGAATAGATGGTGAAGTTCCATATTAATTCGACATAACACAACAAAATATATAAATTAAAGATAATTTATACCAAGACACAGAGTATAGGACCGTGTTCATCGTGCAATTAATTACTTGTCCTAGATAAGAATCGAATCTCCGATCCCTGACTTAGTAGTCAGCCTCTTACTACTAAGCAACAGATGCGTCATTATAGATTGAATGAATGTAATTAATTTTTGTGGTAGCCACCTCGGTTGCAGCAACGGCCGGCGTTACTGTTGTTGAACCCACTGGACCCCAATGCCCCCATCGGCAATCTTCCCACGCCGTCCTCAGCTGGACCTCTCACTGCTAAACTCAACCAGAACGCCGTTAAGGTAATTGTACATACATTTCAGTAGTACTTTTATGCTAGTTTTGTAGTCAGTTAGTCTTAGTCAAAGTGCAATTACAATTTTTGACCTCATATTGTTCAATTAATATGAAAAATTAAGCAGGGGATCCTACTGAACATTCTGTTTATAAAACCTCCTAAATGCATCCCCTAGAGAATCAAAATGGAACCTAAAAAATCCAAAAAGATCCCCTAGGTGATCAGTGTGAATAAAAATCCAGATAAATCCCCCACGGCATCTAAGCGGCCAGAGCCGAAATTTGACATGGGTATACTTTGGTTCTTGAGGAAGGACATAGGAAATGTAAATAGCAGTAGATATAATGTAAAGCCGTACTACCTACTGCCAAGTATTCAAAATATTGGTTAATGTACCTGGTTGCCTGTAAGAGATTTCCTTCGGGCGATAAGGCCGCCAATTGTACCTATTAGCTTTAAGTTACCTTTTTAAGTAATCTGGTGAACAATAAAGTGATTATTATTATTATTATATAATTACTTGAATGTCAGAGCTTCATCATTAAAAATTAAGAAAAAAAAACAAAACAGCACTACTTATTTTCTTTCTCATATAGCAGACTTATCATTGTTTTTGCATAATATATGTTACCTATCTAATTGAAGTCCATTCACTTTTAACTTTTTTATTAATATTGTAAGAAAAAAACACTACTCAAAAAGTATTCAAACCCTTTTGTTTTGTCGTTTCAGTTAACAGATTTCTTCCGAACATTATTAGAAGATTCTTTAGAAAAGTTAGATGAACCCGCAACGCAGCTCACTGCCGCAAGGCTACACCTTGAACAAGCAAAGTGGAAACACAAAACAGAAATAGAAGAAATTAAACATAACCAGGGTATGTATCATAATTCAAACCTGCGTATAACATTTTTATGGTATACAAACTGACCCGGCGTACTTGGTACCGCCATTTTTTTCGTGAATATTTGTACGTTTCCGAACTTGTTTTAATATTTCTTTAGCTTTAACTTCGCGCCTACAGTCGCGGACTAAAAAATATATTACTGCTTATATTCTTATCATTGTCTTAGTACATATATTTCAGTGATTCTTTTTTATTTACGTAGATTTTGGTCATTGTTATTAAAGTTCTTAAAATATAGCTTGCTCTATGTGTCAGATGACTACGAAATCAGTGAAGTAACTTTGAACAAGTAATTGTATTTGTATCAACTAAATTTTCATTATTAAGTACCAGTTTTATCACAAATAATGAATAATAAATATTTCGGCCAATACACACAACGCCATCTAGCCCCAAGCTTGTGTTATGTGCTAGACAACTGATATACACACATATATACTTTTTAATTAACCTAACCTAAACTCTGAAACAAATATCTGCAAATGATACAAACATTTCTTTTAACTCTTTCTAAAATAGCCTATGTCACCCGGAGTATTATTACGAATCTATTTACATTTCATTCCTTCAAATCGGTTCAGTAAGACACTAAGACACAAGTTAAGACACTTTAGTGAAACATACTATCTATATGTGTAGACTTCCTTAATCTAAAATCCTTTTGGCATCGGTAGTCAGCTAATAATAGTCTAGAGACAAACTGTAAAAATGCACAATGTTACAGAGCTAACGATAGCAGAGATGCGTGCTCTGTTCGAGAAGGAAAAGCTCCGAGCTGTGGCAGAGGCTCGGCGTGCATCACAGCTCGAGATGGAAGCCGCCGTCAAACTTGCCAAGTCTAAACAATGGTGAGTTGTCTCTTCACCTTGTTCCCTGCTTAAACATGTAGCAGTTCTAATGGTGGTAGTATAAAATAGGCTTTATTTACTTGCTGAAACAGAAGTCATGAGTTCGAGTTGACTACACGGTTGGCCTAGTGGTTAATGTGGTTCCCACGCCTCTTCTGCGCCAAGTGTTGTGGGTTCAAGTCCTACATCCGACAACAGTTTGTTTGTTCTTTATGTTCGTTTCATGTATGTTTGTAAAGCCTCCCTCGACACAGGATGTGTATTCCTAATGCGGAAGTTTCTTTTTTTTAAATAAAAAGAAAAAGATTCCTTACACAGGGTAAACTTTGTGTGATGAATATGATCATTTGTACTGTATTTGGGTGTAATTTATGGATAATATGTATATATTTAGAAATAACAACAATTGGCATTGAGATCAAATGGTAGTCTGTAAAATGTGTAAGGGTAGTATTAGTTGTTGTGGTAACAAATGTGACCACGAATAATGGTAATAGTTTAAGTGGTGGTCGTTGGGAATAAGCCCTAAATTTTGTATTATAAACCAATAATATTTAAATTAACATCTAAGAGCTTTACATGTAGGTGATAAATGCTGTTATATACACCAACATTTGAACAAGCAGGCACTTGATCTTGAAAATTCCTTTTTTAGTGGAGCCTCATTGAATATAACGAATTGATATATGAATACAATTAAAGTTTATATCACTTAGACATCTAATAATTACAAAATATACGTTAAATCTTATAGCTCCGTATAAATACTAATTAATATAATCAGAACTCATACATCCAAAACAACAAACGTGTAACTGGTTTTGTTAATTTGAAAAAAAGAACCAAAACTGGATAGGATTAACAAACCAACATATTCATTGGGTTGTTATTAAGTTCGTCAGGCGAGAGGTAAACTATAGAATAAATCAGCTAAAACGCTGTGATCCCAAACAAAATTAGAAAATACTTTTACCATGATTATTATGACAAAATATTTATTTTCACGGGAATTAACGCGATCACAGTGATCGTTCATTCCAGTAAAAATAATAATTATTATTATCATAGCACAGACTCTGCTTTAGCTTGAGATCTAACAGCTGTATTACGTTTATTCGTCATCTCAAATTATTATATAACGTGGTATTGCCTCTGAAAAAACTCTCAATAATTTATGTGTTGTAGGTGTGCAAATTGCAGTCAAGAAGCCCAGTTCTATTGCTGTTGGAACACATCGTATTGCGACTATCCGTGCCAGAGAGCGCACTGGTCCCAACACTTCAGTGTCTGTGCGCAACAAAGAGAGGTAATTGTGCTTTTTATTACCTCACTATCATCATCATTTATCCTAGATCTTCTCACCTCTCCTTGAAAAAAAGGTTTTGGTCTTACTATGCTGGGCAGATGATTCAATATAGGGTTTGTTTCAAATAGTCCTTATCTTTACCATTACCATACCATATATTACCATTGTCTCGCATAGATAGCTCCATTCACGCTCTTACAGCATCGAATGAGTGAGTGAATTCACCCTTCGTATTTGTTCTGTCACACCATACGTTTTTAGTTAAAACTAAATATCTTACATTATCATTGGAATCAAATATTTTTTTTTAGTTTCTCTTTTTTTGTGCTTCTATGGAAGCGAGCGAGGATAAACCTCAAGAAATTCGAACAGGCTCTTTTCGTCTTCGTTTGATATTGTGTTATTGTACTATTTACATTTATGATAAGACGTATAACTTATTTACGTTAAGAAATAATAAGCAATTCATGTCTCTGTCGAGTTGTGTTATCATTTTAAATATCGGTAGGTAACGCTATAGGACCTACGCTTTCTGGAACAATATAGTGGATGACTGTATCGTAAATAAATGCCGACGTATCCTGCATTAAAACGAATATTATAAAACATCTCGGAAAACATTATTAAAGCTTCTCATTTTTGTTACAAATTTTAAATAATAATCAAATTTATTGCTCAATTGATTAGTCTAAAACAGTGACGTCACAAGTTTGTATTTAGTAAATTTTTCATAGGAAGTTATCGTTTTGACAGATTATAAAAAGTAACTAATTTGGCAAGGTGTCATGTACCCTGTTATGTAATTATTTTTTTAAACGCCTATCTGGTGTAGTAACTTATTTCTAGTAAAAATAATTTGTAAAAGTCTTTATCGGGTCCTGTTAACGTAATATGAGAGAGAGGCTTCCTACTTGATTTTATCTAAAATGTATTAATTTGTATGACAGGATGGAAGCAACACTAATGAGCCCCCAGCGCCAACTGAAACCAGACTACAACCTCAACCAGAAAACATGCCAGTGAGTTTATGATAAGAATGACTTCATTATACTAGTAATCACACATTAATATATCTAATATTACATAGATATCTCCTGTCACGGCGTTTGTTTTCACACTCCCTCGAAACGCCACGGCCATGTAATAAATGTTCACGTCTCATCGTCTCAATTTTTTATCAACTATTTCCTGAACTTATAACAATCGTAGATCTTTTAAACTACTCAACAGATTTCAATGCTGTTTTAAGCAATAGATAGAATAGAGTGATTTACGAAGGTTGTTGTTGTACCTTTACAACGCCAATCGCGGGTATCACCTCGATATGCTGTTAGTTTTTGAATGTATATTGTCATAGTACCGTAATAATAAACTGTATCTAAACAGTATTAAATAATAATAATAATAAATATTTCGGACATTATAACACATTACGCCATCTAGTCCCAAACTAAGCAGAGGTTGTACTATGGATACTAAACAACTGATATCAATACATATATACTTTTTTTCATAAATACATACATATTATACATAGAAAACATCCAAACTCCGAAACCAATATTTGCAGATCATACAAATATTTGGTCAGGAATCGAACCCGAGACCTCTAGCACAGCAGTCGCAAACACTACCACTGCGCCAGCAAGGCAGTATATAATATACAATACCAAAGGTATCAGAGAACTGTCATCCGTTATCAAAAATGAATACGTATTGATATTTCTATTCTCACTACTAGACTCAATAATACTGCCTTGTCTTCCTCGGTTTCGGTCATACCTCGGAGTATGCGACTCGGGTCGAACCAAGTGTTTATATATCTGCAAATACCTGTTTCGGAGTTTGGGTGTTTTTTATATCGGATTTGTATGTAATAATAAAAATAGTATGTGTATTTATATCTTGTACCCATATGTACTAAGTTGCTTAGTTTGTGACTAGATGGCGTTGTGTGTGTGATGTCAGCAATTTTATTATTATAACAAGCTGTAGGCATGTTCAGCAGAGTGCACGTATTTATGACACAGTTGGGGTGTATTGGTGTTACAGAAAAACACGTCAGCGCCGGCCCTAACGGTCGGCGGCAAGTTGGCTCCCTCGCGTGTCTATACCCAAGACCAACATAACGCCAACTCACAGAAAAACGCTATAATTGGTATGTATAACACCTTATTAAAAAAAAAGCTTATTTTTGAAAGACATTAAAATGCAATTAGGTCGATATTCGTCTAAAATAGTTTTTTCATAGTAACGACCTCGTTATCTGTAATTTAATTGCACAAATAATTATCTGTTTCATTATACAAAAAGCATATGTTTGGAGCTGTAAATAATTTCAAAAAACAGAGTTTCGAAATATGATTATGGTCGCGACAAGATCCGCTGATAATTGATGACAGCATCACTGGATGTATAACTCAGTTGCGTAATGTTTTCCGAGAGAAACCTGACAAACTATTGGATTATTGTTTGAAATAAACAGATAGCTAAGTTGCGGGAAAGAACTGTTTTATCTAATATATACTGCAATGATTATAAAAGTAAAAATTGCGTAGATATCCGAATAGTATTGACTAGCTTACTTGATATTTAAAACGTCCTAAATGCGACATGCACTGTAAAGGAGGGACGGCTTTGTTGTTTTAAGTTCAAACGGTTTATCGGCAAAGTGGGTCATGATTCAAGTTTGTCGATAGTACTTACATATTTTTATGTCAATAATTGTTTGAGAAAAGTTTCGTTCCATCGTTTGTTTAAAAAATATTTCAAGTAAAAGTATGTAATGAATATTTTTTATTTAATACTTCGAAATTACAGTAAGCATGGTAGAAGACCAAAGCGGCAATCAGACAATGAAATGCTTAGGAACTTACAAATCGCCGGCGCCTGCGCAGAACTTGTCGCCGATCATTCTGAACAAGCAAGTATGTATTACTAGAATATTGTAGCTTTATGTCCCTTTCCTATGGATTTTATTTCACCGTTTTAAAGAGTGAACATTCTGCTCAATAATGATGGCGCTTGACTCCATTCTTTACTTAACACAGAGAGAGTAATTCGCGGAGAGTTTCATCGACCCAAAAAAGTGCCTCTCGGTTCTCTAAAACTATAATGTGTAGTCTAGAGAAATGTACAGATAGTTTAGTACTTGTTTAAGGTCAGTTGCCGGGCTCACTAAAGATTTCAATAGTTGCTAGAGATGAATGCAACCGTAAGAGACTCATAATGAAACGACCTCAAGGAAAACGATGTTAAATAAATGCGTTGCTTTTTACGGATTACCTTCACATGACAGGGATGATATGTAGAAAACTGAAAATGTATTCTGTATCATTTGTTTATACATTTAACATGTAAAACAGAAAAAAAAACAATAAATGAAACTGGACTTTTGATTGCACGGGTAACGTAGTGTTTTAAGCGGTCGCCACTCTGCCCTCCACCGCGCTGAGTGTTGTGGGTTCAAATTCCACACGGGAATACTCTGTGAGATCCACAAACTACTGTTCTGTATCCGTTTTATGTAAGTTTCTATATATTGCGGGCGTTGTATTAACAAGATATGATGTATATAACATTAGTACACAGAGGTCAGATGGACCAATATCATATGTGCGGTATCTCAAAGTATCATCATTAATTATAGCCTAAAGTAGTTTTATCACAATTTGGTCAAAGTACGTGCCTCGTGAATCATATCAATTTTAGCCAACCGCGTTTGTGACGAAACCTTCACTGTGTATTCGAATAAATCAATAAGTAGTTGTTGTGCCATTTACATTTTGTGCATTATAATACCTAAAATAAAATCCTGTCCTTGATTTTCGCCATTATTGAATAATGATAAAAAAAAACCTCGAATCATTTTTGAATGTTTCGACATCCTCCTTGTTACTTGAGTGAAATTTCTTAGTATAATTTAGACAGTGAGTAACCTTTTAAACTCTCGTAGCAACAAATTGCAATGTCATTACCTGGTTAACATGAATTCAACATCATTATCATCATCTGTTAATGTCCGCTGGTGGACATAAACCTGCCCTTCGATACAAGGTTTTAACATACTATATCAAGCTGGCCGGACGAATTGGTCTAAGATTTGTTTCAACATCGTTGTATCAGATATTATTAAACTGTAACAAATGCTCAATGTATTGTATCATAAACAACCTATAATGTTTCACTGCTGGGCTCGGGTCTCCTCTCAGGAGAGAGTTAAGGCCAGTGTATTGTATAATACTGGTCAAGAAATCATGCACATCGATCTCTAGAAAGAGACATGCGGCTAATTTCGGCTTGGTAGAGCGTTGTCCCTTTCGCACGAAATACTAACAGTCTGTAGCTCCACCCCATTTGTCGAACGACTGACAAAACGTAACACATGTAGTGTGCGAAAAGGACAATGTTCTACAAAGCCGAAATTAGCCGAATGTCTCTTTCTTGAGGTCGACGTGCATTATTTTTTGCCCAGTACTGTATATATTGTTGTAAATAAATTTATTTATACTGTTTCGAAAAAAAATCAGTATTGAGCATGATATCAAACAAAGTGTTAAGGATAGTACTGGCGTCATAGTTTCTTAGTTTTTATAGTTTTTGGTTTGTTTGCTTCATTTTTTTAATCATTATTCCTTTCCAGCGATAAGCTAATAGGATAAGATCTAACATTTAATCATTTAAATTGGGTTTTTTGTAGTTATTTTTTATGTTTGTTTTTTACTTTTTAGATTATGAATAACGAGGAAAACGCAAATAACAAAAAAGTGGTGTCATCTGGCGGATATTTGATTGTAGGTGGCGGTTCAAACAGTTCGGCGGTGGTAACTCCAACCCGGCGCACGCATACTATTCAATACTTAACATGAGTAGGGCCCAACCACCTGTCCCTGGAAGCCTTGAAAAAACCCTGAAAATATGAGTGAGTGTCAAAAAACGATGAAAATATAGTATAATTTCGGGTCGGTAATACAATATTTGATGTATTATTAATTTTGTAATTAGTTGGCCTTGTATTAACTAGCTTTCAGTTTAGACATCATCGTATACTTAATAACTCAATATCCATGTCTTGTAATATATGTGAACTTAGAGTTCTTAAGTTTATAAGAAGATAACATGTAAATGATATCAGTGTTCATATTATTGTCGATGTTGTCGGAATTTTGTTGATACAATTTGTTTGTTATCACTACTGTCTACTAAAAATACATTTAGAAATAGATCTTAATTTTAATACTCTTAGATTTAAATTAACGTTACATATTTCCTTGCATTAATATCTACCCTTGTATATTGTTACATACATTATGACGTAAGTAAAATTGGTTTTATGAAAAAGTACCTTCATTTATGGTTACATAAACATTTATTTGTTACTTTATAATTTAATCATTGGCGTTTTCACATGTGTATTAAATTGCATCTCATTGTAGTTCTACAGGCCGCTTATATGTATATTTTTGTGGCACGTATACATATACGCACGTAATAAGTATACTTATTTTAATCATAAATCAATACTAGGTAGTAGCCATACGCAGGCGTTCCCCTCTGTCAAAATATAAGCCCAAATGGGCCTACGCGTTACACTGGTATGACACAGAATGAGTTACGTTTGTGAAGTTTTGAATGTTTTGTTTTGATTGCTGTGAGAGTCTAAAATGTGTATGTATGAAGATTTCTTTCCGTAAAAAAACGACTGTTTTGTAACGGAAAAAGACGCCATGGCAACTCCTCTCCGGTCCGCGCGCCTGTTTTGCTCTATGTATTTAAATAATAATTATTTACTGCATTAGCTATAAATAGTAGTATAGAGCAATATTCCATAGTCAGTTGTACGGAATGTGCTTCTGTAGTAGTTGCTTACTAAAAAAATCATTTTTTTCCTAAAAAAAAGTATAAATCAATGATTTAAAAACATGTGAGTGCAATATTTATTTATGACATCTCAAATCTCATATTCTGTAATCTATTTTAAAATATTCTTAACTGTGAGAGACCTCTTTAATTATTTGCCAACTCGAACAGTTTTTTGTTTCAGATTGTAGAAAGAAAACAAATTAATTATAATAAATAATTTTATTGGACCTATTTATGTTAACATGAGACCATTACTTTACCGAATACCAATTAACTTTATTTCATTTAAAAGTTGTTTACTTAACCGTTTTTTCAACATTTTTAATAAGTGCTCCGCTTCTATAGGTTTTGTATGTCATAAAAACTATCCTCGATGATTCTCTATACCAAAGTAATAGAATTTTTTCAATTCGAACTACTTACTGAGATTAGGCATTAATCACTGAGATTAGTGTGCATTAAACCAAACAAATCTTTCAGGTTCATAATATTTCTATAGATTTGTTATGAACATTTCAATTTTCTATATATATTTTCGACCTGTTTGTACCATATTGTAAAGAGATGGAACCATCCCTGTATTATTAGGGTCTCATCAATCTATCGCTTAAAGGTATTATTTAATTAAAAATTATCATATATTTTGCCTCAATAAACACATTAATTATGTGATCCTTATCACTATTAGTGATGGCTACAAATGTGATCTGAGCTACTATTTCGTGGCAAAAGGCTCGATTTTTGAGTCCCTACGAACTTATCAATATAATAATCTCTATTCATAGTGATTAATAATTTTCTGATAGTCACATTAAGGCTAAATAATGTTAACAAAAATGCTGAATTATTCTTTTGCTTCTACATGTTAATTTAGATAAACTCATAGGGTAAGCTTCTATTCTTTCTAATCTGATTGTAAAGCCGGTTTACCACCGCTAAAGGGTAACGAAGAGAAGGGAAAGAGCGAGGAAGAAGAGAGATGGTTAGACGGACTCCTTTCAATGTTTTTACCTACTTACCAAAAAAAGGTTTTGCTCTTCCTTGCCCCCAATGAACTCATTACAATAACTCTGCTCGTACAATATGTTCCGCCCACTTTATTCTGTGTATAGATTTTTATCAACATATCCCATTTCTTTGCTGAAGGAACTAGCGCAAGTATTGAATACTTTACACAAACATTGTGTATTTGAGTCAAACATTTTGCATTTTACGCAAATACTATGTACTTTACGCAACACGGTATTCACGTAAAGTACTGTGTAATTTACGCAAATATGGTTAACTATAGAACATTGAGGCTTTGTTCTTGGTAAGGAAAAAGTTCTCAATTTACCCTCATTGAAAATAAAGCTAGGGTAACTTAGATGAAAATCACTGTAGGAAGTACTTTCTGAAACTTAAGTTAATTTCAACTCTTTCTTGCTCGCTCTGTCCTTTCCGTCCGACTATTTGCTATTCAGAATATAAGTGTCTTATTACGAAGATGGAAATTGGATTTAAAGTTGATCTTTCATGAGATAATATCAAACTTTGACCCCACATATTAAGATTCAAACGTGTCACACGACCACTATTCAAGAGCCCTTAGGAAAATTAATAAAAATTTCCAATCAAAACTACTTGTTGACTTAATTTCCTCTTTGTTCTTACTTCGTTTATATTTACTTCATTTATTTTCAAGCGTTGAAATAATTATTATAGCAGGCTGCTGTTCGAATATAGTTCTGATTATATTATGATAAAGTAAATTTGGTGATTCATGTAGTAATAATAAAATGTAGTAGTAATAAATGAAATGTTGATGTTGCATTTGGATTATTTAAGTTTAATAATAATTATTAATGTGACATGAGCAAACATAATGTGTATTTGTCTTTTAGTAGACATACAAACAATGTGAAGCGTCGTTTCTATTTATCAAGTATTGTGTATAAAATACGCTGCACTTTGATTATATTGTGTACTTTACGCAAATACTGTGTACTTTACGCAAATACTGTGTACTTTACGCAAATACTGTGTATTAACGCAAATACTGTGTATTAACGCAAATACTGTGTACTTTGCGTTGCGCGTAGTTAGTAATAGGGTAGTGTGGAAACGTTATCTACTAAGTTCTTGTTAAGTAAAAGGTTCTCCATTTAGCGTCATTCTAAATAGAGTTAATGTGATTTATATTTACCTAAACTAGCTGTAGGTCAATCTAGTTAAAATAATATTATGGAGTATACAAACGGTCCCTTTATATATAACGATATATTCAAATTCATAGTTCGAATCTTTAAAGAACTAGTACTCTATATCACCGCGCGCAAAAGCTAGTGCTCTCACTACAAAGCAAAGTTCTCACAGCAAAGCTATGTCCTTCATTAAGTCCTTAAGAATCAAAGTATCTCTATGCCAAATTTTATTGAAATCGGTCGAAGTCGAATGAAGAGTTACTTTCGCATTTATAATGTATGTATGGATTCTAAATGTTTAAATCTAACTACATTATTTAATTTTGAAAACTTAGAGATTTTAAGACATTTATTTATTATATATTGTACTCAATACTGTATTTTTAATAGTGTTTTAGATTTATTTGATTACTTTCTCTTAAAAGTGTCAGTTTTATACACCTATTCTAAACGAGTATAAAAATGAATAGTTTGGGTATAATTCCAATGTTAAATATTTGATAGCATGTGGGATAAGCCTTTTCATTTTGTGACTCAAAATAACTCTACATAGTGTAGAAAATAGATGATGTAAGTTAAATAAAAGATAATACTATAATCCAACTATATAAAAACTTGCCTGTCACCCGGGCAATTCGACACATCGTTCATTAAAATCGGTTCAGTAGTTTTGACGTTATGGTGAAACATACATAGACTGCCAAAACTATTACCCTTTCTTTTGGCTTCGTCATTGTCGGATCAAAGTGTAAAAATCATAATGATGTTATTATTTTTTTCTTCACTTTTAAAATGTATCAGTACATTTTTGCTCAAGATAGCATACATGTTACTATAACAACAATAGCTAAATTTAGCATAGATTACATAATGTGTAAAATAATTTTAAGACTGCTAATACTAAGTTTATTTTAATGTGCATTTTAGTTATTTACTTATTATTGTTAGTCTTAATAAATAGTCTGTTAAAACTTGTATATACTTATTTGTAATGTTAGTATGTAAACATAAGTCCGATATGGAAATATTGTCTAAATTTGTTCTATTTGATTTAATTAGATGTGGCTGCTAGTCAGGTAATGTCTTGGTTTTAAAGTGACCACATTGACGAAAAGTAGTTAAAAATTATCTATCATAAAAGTATTTTTTTTCCTCATGCTATATGTAATAGTATAAAAACAAACTGCGAGAATAATAATTCAGAGTTGAGTAATTTTTTGTTTGTAAATACATACTAAGGTTATTTTACCCTTAAGAGCTTTTAGTACATAATATGGTATACAGAAATGTGTTTCATACAATAAATATGCAATGAAACTGATTAATTGTAGTTTTTCTTTACATTATACGTATTTCCATTTTACCATTTTTCCGTGTAGCTCCTGCAGATGTGGACTGCAACTATAGCCCGTTTAAAATTATGACAGTGAAATATAAAACAGTAAGTGCTTTCATTTTTAACCCCTGTTGCAAAAAGAGGGTTGTTATAAGTCGGTCTGTCTTCGAGTGGGCAAGGCGGCAGCACGGGACCCTTTCCTTCCGACTGACGCAGGTGCTTTCCGGGCACGGTTGCTTCGGGAAGTACCTGCACTCGGTCGCGCGGAGGGAATTGAGTCCCGCCTGCCACCACTGCGACTGCAGTGAGGACTCGGCCCAGCACACGCTGGCGGTGTGCCCCGCTTGGACGCCGCAGCGTCGGGCCCCCACTGCAGTCATCGAAGGAGATCTCTCGCTGCCGGCCGTCATACGCTCCATGGCCGGCGGCGAGAGCAGTTTTACCGCGGTCGCGACCTTCTGCGAGGAAGTCATCTCGCAGAAGGAGGCGGCAGAGAAGGCGCAGAAGGACGACCTCCACTCGGACCCGATCCGCCGCCGGCGAACAGGGCGGCGGAGGCGCGCCTACCAGCGCCTCATGCCGCCCTGAGTGTGGCCGTGGACTGGCGGGACGGATTTTCCCCCCATCCGCTTCACAGGCCAGCCGCGAGGGGGCGACGTTACGCGTGTGCCGTACGTCGCCTAAATTGAGAGTTTACCATCAGACGACGGAGCCCGCTTCAGTGCGGGCAGGCGCTGGGAGGGGTCCGGATGGCGTAAGAAAGCGGTTCCCGGATCTCTCTCGTCTCAGGTGCAGAGTGACACACCGTGTGGTTTTAGTCGGTTCGATTCCGACACATCGCCCCGCCGCAAACCCCGGTGGGGTGAAGGCCTGAGGGTGTTTCCACACGTAAACTAAAAAAAAAAAGTCGGTCTGTCGTTGCTGTCAAACGGATTGACCGATTTCTATGCGGTTTTTTTTCATTATAAATTCAATTTCCTTGCGGTGGTTCTAAGCTATTTGGTTAATACTGGTCTAGCAGCGTAAGATTATCGGCTCTTTTCCAAAGTAATGCAAGGCATTTTTATCGTATGATTACCCGAATAAGTGCTTGCGTAGGGGTTATTTCAATTTTAGCTTGTTTAAAGAAACTTTAAAACATAGGCTTCTGAAGAATAGTTACATGAGAGTGTTTCAGGATGATCTTTAGCCATATTTAACATTACAATACGGAGGTAGTTATAAATGTTGCAGTACATCTATCCCCTTAGATGAAAAAGTTTGTGATTTCTTTGTAGAGAGTTCTTTAAACTTGATAATAAAGATTAAAAATAAAGTTTTGAAAATGACTGTAATTTTTTTCCATTCAACTACATACTTTTGTTGGGACTGGATTTATGTGAGCTGAGTGGGGTCAAACGTTTCAAAGATTTTACAAATTCAATGCCTCATAATCAATAGCCACCCTGCACATTGGCATAATTTACTTAGAAATGATGTTTTGGCCTATTATGCCGCACTGACTAGGTGGGTTGGAATAGTTTGTATAGTTTTTCTCCTCCTTGCATTGCATCATAGCCTCAATAATGGTCATGTGAACAAACATGTAATGCCAGTTTTGGAGCAAGAATCATGAATGTTAAGAACTTTTATGGAAGTTGTGTTAAAATAGATATTTAATACCTCATTTTAGGGGGGTTAAGTTGGTGCTGGTCTCGGTGGTACACTTCCATGCTAGGGTAGAGTACTTAAAAAATGCTGAGAAAATCCGTAAGCGTACGTCTAAGTGTGCGGAGTTAGGCTGTATGCGCGCGCCAACCAGNAAAACTGTGGAAAGTATCACTAATATGTAGGATTGGAAAGCCGGGAAAGCCACCTACTGAACCAAGCTCGTATAGACCTATAAGCCTTTTGCCTGTAATATCAAAGGTGTTTGAGAAAATATTTCTCTGCAGACTCAAACCAGTATTGGAGTCTGGCACAAGGGGCTGTTGTGCAAACTAAAGACTTTCTTGCCTAACTCATTTTACATGATCCTCAGGTCTTACCTAGACCAACGGAGATTCCAAGTCAAATTCAAGGAAGAACTTTCAAATATTTATGAAATGAAAGCCTCAGTACCGCAAGGATCAGTGCTAGGACCGACCCTGTACTCCATTTTCACAGCGGACTTACCCGGTACTGAGGAGGTGATAACTGCAACCTATGCTGATGACACTGCCTGCCTGGCGAGTGACGCAGACCCTGATAAGGCTTCTCAAAAACTGCAGGTACAACTGAACAAGATAGACTTATGGCTACAGAGATGGAGATCAAACCAAGTTTCGCAAAATCTATACATATCACATTTGCTTTGCGTAAGGGAGACTGTCCGCCGGTGTGCATGGACAACAAACCACTACCTACAGATAATACTGTAAGATATCTTGGTCTGCACTTGGACCGCCGTCCCACTTGGGCTAAACACATAAAAGTGAGGAAAAAGGAGGCCACAATTCAATTTCAGGCACTGTCTTGGTTAATTGGAAGACAATCACCGTTATCACTGCACAACAAATTACTTGTGTATAAAACTATTATAAAACCTATATGGACGTATGGCATTGAACTCTGGGGCTCCTCGAGTAACTCTAACATCGAAATCCTTCAAAGATTTCAAAACATTGCACTCAGAACCATATCCAGCTCACCCTGGTTCGTAAGAAATACGGAAATACATGAACACTTAAAGATGCCCACAGTAAAGGAGGAAGTGACCGAGCACAGCAGAAAATATAAAAATAGACTAAAGGGACACAAGAATAAGCTGGCCAGAGACCTCTTGAACCCTACAAGCATAACTCGCCTAAAAAGATGGCAAATACTAGACTTAGAGTCTAGAAAATAGTGATTGGCGGAACTCGCTGGAGCATCCCCAATAAATCGTGAAAATAGACCACATCTGATTATGGCTTACGGCCGATCGCAGATTGTAAGGGGAAAAAAAAAAAAAAACAATACCTCATTTGTACGGTTCATATTTTTTATTAGATAAATTCAATACTATCATAAATACAGTCTTTAGCAAGTTAATATGTACATAACTTCATTACTTATTATACATTGCAGCGCCTGCTTTTGCTAATTGGTCGGCCATTTCATTGCCATGTATGCCTCTATGAGCCTCAACATAGTTCCATTTAATTTGTATCTTATTCTGTACAGAGTCTAAGTCTTTGAAGTCTATTTCATTTTTGACAGGTTCACCTGATTGTAACTTCCATCCCTTTCTTTTCCAACCTGAAAATTACAAATACATTGATTGATTGTGTCCAAAGTTTATTGATGTAGGCTGAATACACATACTTATTGAATATAACAATTATTATTTATATATTTGTTATAAGTTGATGGTTATCCATAAAAGACTCCGCTAAATCAACTGCACTGTTGGTCTAGCTGTTGTAGCAGTCGCCAAGCCACTTTCTAATGTGCTGTGTGATCTACAAATTGATGTTATGAGTCTGGATGTTCCTTACGTCACAAACATGTATATTAATCAATTTCTCCAAGACAAAATAGTATAATGGTATATATGATGGTTTGTTTCCACTTTTTAAGTAAGTTAATTATATAAGAAAAATAACACACACATATTCAGTCTATGTTTATAAAAAAAACATCAGCAATAAAAACAAGAATACTTTATCTATTCACAACTGCTGCAACTAACAATATATTTGTATAGTTATGTATAGAGTTAACATATGAATATGTGTTAGTTACTCAATTTTCAATAATAAATAAATAAATATTTCGGACATCTAACACACAGGGCCATGAAGCTTAGCAGAGCTTGTGTTACGAGTACTAGACAACTGATATAAATTCATATATACTTTTCTTGTAAATACATACATATTATACTTAGTACATAGCAAACTTCAAAACAAATATTTACAGATCATACAAACATTTGGTCCGACCTAGGAATCAAACCCAACACCTCAAGCACAGCAGTTGCATGTGCCACCAAGGCAGTCAGTATAATATATGTTCATTGATTTCATTAATTCCTGGCGAGTGATAAAGTAAGAAATGGATTTAACATAAAAAGTATAATAAGTATTTCACCTGGCATCCACTTAGTAACTGAGTTTATTAAGAATTTAGAGTCTGTATTAATTGCCAGTTTAGTAATACCATTTTGTATTGACTGCTTAATTGCCTTTGTAGCAGCCTGAATTTCTCCACAATTGTTAGTTGCTCTACCAGATACCGGCTCACTAATGTTCAGATGATGACCTTCACCCCAATACACTCCGAGACCTGCTCGAGCTCCATTTTTACCGTTTGAAGAACAAGCACCGTCAGTATATACCTGAACAAAGCCATCATCATCAGTTTCAAAGCCATTGTCACTACCAGTTTTCCGTCTTTTGTTCTGCGGAGGTTCAATAAGAATTGTTTGCTTAACACTTTTATTAATTATTTTATCAACTCCTTTCTCAAAAGATTTTAACCTTTTCTCTATGTCATCCATCTGTTTTGCTATTACAGTACTTAAACCATCCGAATCATCTGAAAAGTTATCGTCATTCTCACTGTCTCTCTTAGTGTTCTTGTTCATGCCAGTCTTAGATTTCTTTTGAGACTGGTTGGAGACATTTTTTTTATTACTATTACTAGTTGTTGAAATTGATCTTTTGAGATTTTGTGACGTACTGTTACTGGAAGTACTGACATTTATAGAGTCCTGTTTAGTTTTGAAACCATTAACATTTCCTCCTGTATTGATAAAATCTTGAGCTGCTACCACTGTGTCAAACTTTTTATACCTTGCTCCCGGAAAACCTTTGACTTGAGCTTCACAATCAGGCCATGTCATAAATATGCCGGGTGTTCGTCCTTTAGCTACAGCGTAAAACGGCATTCTATTAAACACTTTGCAAGTTTTCAACGATTGAATTTTAAAGACTACGTGCCGGGCAACTACCCGCCACATGACATTTAATATTGTTGTTAACTTGTCACTTTCACTTTGTCAGTGTCACTGTTATCAATTCAAGAGTGACAAGAAAGCGGTGTTGCCACAGGCGTCTTGTTGTGAAAACAACAGTAATCTATTTTCGTAGTAGTGTCAGTAGTTGAGCGCCTGAAATCCTTCTCCCCTTCTAGGACTCTAACAACGGCTGGGGATCGTTTATCACTTACCATTAGTCGAACCTTTGGCAGCCTCAAATCAATAACCCATAATGTCTCACTGCTGGACTCGGGTCTCCTCGCAGAAGAGGGTTAGGGCCATACGTCCCCACGCTGGCCAAGTGTGGGTTGGGGACTGGCAAGAATACGTAGTGGCTACGTATCTTGCCGTTGGAGGTTTTTAAGCCGCCCGAAGGCTTCCAACTAAGCTTCACGACTGCTTAACAATGGCCGCCGAATCACGGAGACGCTCATAGTAATATGCCACTAGCGGTCACGCATCCAGGTACTGACCCCGCCGTCGTTGCTTACCGTCGGTGTTTGTTTCTAATCACCGAGTGCAACTGGCCTATGAGCGCCTTATTTGAGCAGCCTCACATATATGAAAAGAAACCTGTTCATTTGCCTCCCTATGCCTTAATCACAGAGTACATTGTTAATACAGCCTTAATAAGGCGCCCTTCGTTTTAAGAGCTTCCTTCGTGCGCGTGTTTACAAGCAATTGATCCGTCATTACTCGTATAATAATGGATATTATTAGTCTGATTAACATAAGGATAGATAGTAGATAGGATGTTGTACTACTTACCAACCACTATACATATTTGGTTATTCTTCCACGATTACCCGTATTTGACAGATAATAGAACAGTGATAAATTTTGTTCAAAATATCTCTCCGTCTCTCTGGGACACGTTTTTCACACGTTTTTCTTTTGATTTGAAATAGCATAAAAACTAATAGGAATTTGACTGCACGGATGGCGCAGTGGCTTATGCGATCACGTCGCCGCTTTCTACAGCGCTAAGTATTGTGGATTCGATCCCTACATTGGACAAGACTTTGTGTGTTCCAGATATTGTTTTTCTGGCTAAAATGTCTATCTAAAAATGAATGTAAAAATTAAATCAAACGTTTTTTAGGGATAAATCACTAAATTATATCAGCCCAAGAAAAAGGTTTAAAATAAAATTCAATGTAAATACAGTAATGTACTTTATTAGGAGACTTAACAATAGGTCTGTCATCGCTTATTTAATGTTAACACACCATTTTCATTGTCGCCACTAATGTCTGTAAAAAATCTTATATTTAAACAATTACTGATTGTGATTAATCTCGCAGCACTACATTATTCAACTAACTTGTTAATGACAGTCTACAAACTGTGCATTTACATTAATTTATTAAAAAACGATTAAATATTGTGTCTAATTCTCTTATTATGCAAACGTTACTAGTAGCACATAGTACCGGTAAACTATAACAACACATTAAACGTACCTACCTATAGTAAATTGCGAAAACCGAATTTACTATGATTAATTAAAAATTTTGCAACATCTAAACTATAAGAGAGTATTCACATAAAGATGCTGATTTGGTAACTGAAGTCAATATAATCAATTATAAGTTATTATCCGCCACGTTTGCAATGTATTATAACATTCTGAAACTTCCTCTTTAATCTTATGGTTTCATTTTCAGGGTTCGGTATTCAAAGGGTAAAACAGGACCCTAAAGGGTATTAAAATATAAGACTCCGCTGTCCATCTGTCTATCTATCTGTACACCACATAATTTGACAGTTAAAAGTTTCACAGATGATGTATTTATGTTACGGCTATAACAAGAAATATTAAAAAACAGAATAAAACAAATATTTATGGTAGCTGCAATACAACAAACATGACAATATTTTTTGACGTTTAAACAGACAATGATATGAAACACTTCATGTGCGAGTCCAACTTGGCTAGTTTTTGGACGATATAAACATAGTCTATAGATATATACAAGTGGTATAAATGTTTCCTTAATATAGGGCACTGTTATACTCGAAATAAGTTATACGTCTACAAAATACACGCCTTAAAATTATAAGCCAGGGCCTGGTTGTGTTCGTGTGGGTATGTTTGAAAACAAGTAACCATACATTATAAAAATTTTTTCTACAATAACATTGTCTCTTACTTAACTAGTATAAAAGAATATGTATAGCAATGAAACAGTAAATAATAAGGAATTAAACATTGCACTGTAGAAAAATCCGCAACAAAACAACATATGATTAATTTTTAGGCAAATCTGCAACATTTATTTATGAATACGTCCTTAAAAAATTGAATAGTTGGCCTTCATAATATTAGGCCACTTAGGAACATATCTATTCCACAAATTACATATAATACATTACATAATACATAAATGGATTTTCAAATGCAAAATTAACTTTAGAGATGGAAATAAGTAGCTAGTTTCTCAATAGTACTTTAAAAACACCAACAAAACTAGGTGTTTTGAAAAACCTATTGACAAACTTGAATCACGACCCACTTTGCCGATAAATCGTTCGAATGTATTTTGTTAAATGACGAAAAGATGAAAAGAAAGTAACTTTATAGTGGGACATGTTTAAAATTTGTCGAGAAAGTAAGTACTAGGGATGTATGACAGTCATATTAGTTATACATAATCATTTAATTATGTCGACCATGGCACAATTTTTTAACATTAAGATAGATACAGACAAGCCACTGCTACGCTCCTATGGATGTAGCGTGTTATTATATAGCTTAATTATCTTCTCAATTATGTATATAGATACATAGGCAATTCAATATTTTTTTAAGTTCGATTGATTGTAGAGATATAAGGCATTTACACAAACAAATAACGCTTGACGCTTTTTAAAACAGAATAGACAGGTGCTATTAAGATATTATTCGTTTTAGTAGGGAAATACAAAAACACCCTTAAATAGATCCTAATATTTCGAAGAAGAATTTGTTTTATTTCATTCATTACATTCAACACAATTCATTTAACAATTAATTAAAAGACACTAAAACAGTTTTTTTTTCTATCGAAACAATATTTCTTACTAATTAGTGACTTAAAATACTACTTAAATTAATAAACTAAATTACTCTAAATTCCAAAACAGCTAAGCTCCAAACTTTAGGTATTTCAAAACATACCACAATAAAATTATTCTAATGTAAACAGTACACAACATATTCATAAAATTTGTTAAAAATGTGAACAATCATTTTGGTTACTAATTGGTAAAATTATTCAGTTGAGGATTGTAAATAGAAATGATTAGTTAAGGAACATGACTAGTCTTAACCCTAAAGTGAAATTTGTTTTTATTATTATTAGTGAATAGGTAGGTACGTGAATTCGGTGAACTTTACGATTCGTGACAAAACACTAAATATAAACGAGGCACTAAATTTTACATGTTCATAAAATTAGTTTCTTCAAACCACGTATTTAAAAACAATTGGATTTAAAATCGATAACTAGACACTTATTATAATTTAATTATAACTTAGTCTAACGAGAATACTTTTGTAACAACTCAAATATATATTCGTGATTAATTCAGTATTTTAGGCGATTATAAAATTTAACAACCGATTCTTTGGCTGTAACACATTGATGATTTGATCGATTTTAACATGTCAAATTAAATCGATGTGGTAGACCGTCAGCTGGCTCTTCAGCACCTGGAGACTAGAGTATAACGTGATCTACCTAGCATTATCTACAAGCTTATTTATACAGCTGCCCGAGCTAATTCATAATTCTACATTCATTGCAATGCACTTCTTTTTACACCTGTCAGATCTTTAATATTTATTTATTTTTGGCTACATTACGTAGGTACATTACATGAAATATTTTTAAAAGAGAATTTAGATTAATGTCAAATGGGAGTGGAAACAACCCCTTATCAAAAATATTTCTATTTGCTACACTAAATTAATATGTGCGTGTTTATTATACTGATTTTTAATATTATAAATAAATAAATAAAGCTCAATGGACGATTGCTTTATTATGACGGCGCTGTTTCGTGGTATATTTGCTCGAATATTTTGAGTGATTTGGATGGAGGAATGATATGATCGTATTTAATAAATTTCGTTATAAATTGAATTAAAATACGTAAAATTCTGTGCAAATAAATAAAAATACAGTTTGTTTGATACTGTTAATTTGAGATGAATTTAAAATAATATATATATACATAAATACTACCCTATAAAAATGCTGACACTAGTCTATGCGGTACTAAACCAATGTTCAAAGAACAGTTTATCAATGATAATGCATTCTTTCTTAAACAACACTATAATCAACTAATGTTCGCTCGTGGAATCGTCTAAGTCTCTACACTGACACAAGGCACGTATCAACCACTAGGATACGTTGAAAAAATATTTCTCTGTTTCGATTAACGGATGATTTCACACTTCACTATTCTAAATCTGGTAAAGTAGGTAATTATCGTTCACACGAGGTTTTCGTGTATCTTTGGTGTTTATCGAAATAAAACGATATTTTATTATTGTATATGGCAACATCACTGTGTTCGCGTTCCCTAAATGGAACATTCGTCGCTGTCGCGAGCGTAATCTTCATCCTCCTCGTCTTGGCGAGCACTTTTCTTTTTCACTTTGCTAGACACCACACCGGTGTTAACTTTGCTAAAAAGGCTACTACGATTCAGTCTAGCGATTTCTCTCTGTGGGCTGAGACGTTCCGCCACCGCCCGTTCATAGTTATCCGAGATTTTATTGATCCCATTCACGGGGCTCGTTACTGGCGATATCGGGGACGTAACTGTTTTCGTTTTTTCATTTGTTTGATCGAATAAAGCTCCGCTTGTCGCTGCCGTGTACGATGGAGGATCCTTCGCTCGCGTACCACTCGTGCCCAACAGTTGAGAATACAAAAAGCTATTGTTACCGAAGCCCGAGTATCTATTGTCCATTTTACCGTTAACCATCATCAGGCTGACGGGTTTCTCGGGAGGGACTGGTTTTTCAGTAGGAAGTTTTTTATCACCCAAACCGTTTTTTGTGTTGGGGTTTTGATTGTTGGCCCATCGGTCACCACCTATGGAGTATATGGAGCTGAGATTGACGTAACCGGCGACCGAAGTGGCCCCGGGTCCCATAGGGTGAGCATGGTGGCTGAGATGGGTAGGTCGGGCTGGTTCCCGGCGTGGTCCTGCAGCACACTCGCTTAGCGTGGACTCCTCCACGCTGGAGTCTTCGATTGCTTCTGTGTTAGTGATGTCGTCTAGGTTCGGTGATAAACAATCCTCATCTGTCTCATCGTATGAGCTGCAATTACAAAGAAAACCTTAATTCTCTGAAGACGTATAGCATACGTAATCATTATTCGAAATTAGATATATGTACTGAATGCAAGTGAAAACTTGATCATGTTAGTTTCGCATCATGCGTTATGCTGACTCGGTATTATTTACAAACAAAAGCTCAAATTTTTCGTTCGTGTGTGTTTACATATTAGAAGTATCTGATATGTGTGTTTCATCAGTAAGGCAGACAAAGACTTTCAAGCAAAAAATCAAGAGCAGAGAGTTTTCGGGATAGGAGATATTTTCGCAATGGTCGGTTTGTGTGAATTTCAGACTTCAGTGCAAAATGTTCATTCTGGTAAGCGACAATCGATGAGTAAAATGCAAAATCATAGACCGTGGTATTGGTGGTCTCCAAAGAGCAAAATACAAAAGTTAGACCAAGTTGCTGTGATCTTCAGACACGAGATGAACTCTCAAGCGGCTTTGGGTACAAGAGAGGATTAACTGAACACGGCCGGTGCAACAGTGGTACACAATACAAACATGGCAATCATCAAAACACATTCTTACCCTAGCATAGCCAGATCTGTCTTCCTCCCTGATGAAAGAAATTACAATATATAATGAACGAAGAGAAATAAATATAGACATACATATATATAACAGATAGCATAAAGTAACAAATAATAAAACGACAGATACAAAATAAGTTACTCTACTATATGATAATTTGTGTTAAATGGTGTAAGGTTCTGTTCATAGATTAATAAAACTACAAACAACATATTCATGTCTTTATTAAAAACAGTAAAAATCGTCCTTGTTATGATGGTAACTCACATTTGAAAATATTTTTTTCGTGTTAATCAACGGAGTCCTAGATACCTTCCAAAGATTTTCGTATTTTGCTACCAGAGACAAAAAAATTTGATGACTTTTTAAAGAATCATCATTATGAATGTATACTAGTCAAAAACAAACGACAACAGATAATTATCTCATTCAAAAAGAACTGATTAAAAAACTGTTGAGCAACAATGCAACTACATGAAACTACGCAGACATAGTAATCCTAACATGTTATAGTAAGTGTGTTTATTTATTTGTTATGGTATTATACGCCGAAATTACTCAATCGATCGTTATGAAAATTTAGCTTTTCAGACGTACAAATAGCTACCACCAGAGAAAGAACGCAAACGAAGACCCAAGCGAATTAACAGTGCTAAAATGAGACATGAACAGATTGTTTACAGGTATTTGAAACAGACGTAGATTTTTAAAAGACTAAGTGATTTACGTTTGCATTCAGAACATATCTTAGAACTTCTAAACATTTTCTATATTAACGTTACAAGGACAGTAGTTATTATATCAGGGGGATGCGGGTCTTTACAATCGGTGATCAACATGTGCCGCCTCAAAATGCATCCAAAATGCTTCATGTTTCTAATCTCCACTAGTGCAGTATTATGACGGGCACATGACATTTCTATTATATAGTCTACTTTACCACAGAGTAACAAATTATTTATTTGTATAATCTGTATCCGTTCAGTCCACTACTTCTGCACAATTCAATGAACCGATTCATACATTTCTTTTTCTCTGATTCTCTCATTATCCTATATAACTCCCTGTTTATGATAGAAATAAATATTATTATTGCATTAGGTTTAAAATAAATATATATAATTGCAATAGATGAAATTATACACGGAACTTACATTTGATCCTGTGCGTCACTACCGCCCTCTTCTGCGACCAGCAATTCGTACTCTTCTGCCGCAAACCTGTCCCATTCTGACATCTGAAACGTGAATTAATCAATTTAGTGTTGGCTCACTAAAAGTTTAATTGCATTTTTTATATGAAAGTTACAACATTAACTCAAGGGAATGCACATAACCGAAATACTTAGTAGTATGAAAAACCAATGTACCTGAGAAATTGCAACAATTAAACAAACATATAATAATTAATTTATTGGAATATTATTATTTGCTTGCTTCAGGGTTATGTTTGCTGTGTGTATTTGTATCCCATAATCGAGCTATTATATAATAGAAAGGTGACTAAAACACGAAGTATTTTTTTTCAATACTATCCCGAAAAAACAATAGAAACCGCTACTACTCAGAGTAAAATAGACTTCAACACGTTAAGATTATATTTTTATCTTCTAGGCAACCCGTTTCCACATTTTCTCTATTCACCCGTCTGTGACTAGTTTTAAGGTTGCTTATAAAACTTCCTTTACATCTTTCTGTCATTTATGCCCACAACTAGGAAGCTAGGTTGCTAAGTATAACTCTTTAAAATTGAAATTTATATAATTTAATATACCTAAATTATCTACATAGATAAAACAACAACCATATGGTGGGGGATTAAGAATAAGAGGAGGCGCTCATAGCCCAGTTGCACTCGGTGATTAGAAACAATCAGCGAGGGCAAGCAACGACGGCGTGGTCAGTACCTGGATGGGTGACCGCTGGTGGCATGTTACCATGAGCGTTTCCGTGATTCGGAGGTCACGTTAAGCAGTCGGTCCCGGTTGTTATCATAGGATAACAGTCGTGAAGCTTAGTTGGAGGCCTTCGGGCGGCTTAAAAACATCCAACGGTAAGATTTACGTAGCCACAACGTTGTCTTGCCAGTCCCCAATCCGCACTTGGCCAGCGTGGGGACGTATGGCCTTAACCCTCTCCTGAGAGGAGACCCGAGCCCAGCAGTGGGACATTATGGGTTGTTGATTTGATTGATTTAAGAATAAGGAGTATCATCACCCCTATTAATCCTGTGGGTGTTGTGTCGTAAGAAACTGGAGGTCAATATCACTACAAAAGGAAGGAAACCTTGAAAAAACCCTAATCCAACCCGTCTGCTCAGCTTGTTACAGTAGGCCAAAGCCTTCTTTCTAAAGAGACGCCTGCCCAGCTGTCTTGGCTTATCTTACCTCACAGTCGGAGTCACGTTGTGTAGCAAATGGATCACGCTGCTCATGGTCCAGATATTTCTCCAGATTGAAGAATGTGTCGTAGAATATCGGCGTCAACTTACACCTCTTCAGATCGGTCAACGTTATCTTGCCTTCTTCGGCTGGATGCACCATATCCAGCATCTATAAAAATCGTAAATATTATAAATATGAAGGCGTTATATATAGAAAGCAGGTACTTGTTGATTTATAATTACATAAAAATTATTTGCATTTAAAAGGACATCTATAACCGTTCACAGTTCCATTGTGATTTGTTCTCATTTATGGTGTTTAGTTTCAAATGTTCAGTACTGAATAACTGTAAAAAAGGCATCGCATGAATAGGGAATATGCATGTTCTTTTTTATTTCTTAATCTGATAATTTACGTGTCTATAACATATGAAAAATATAAATAGGCCTGAAAATAGTCAAACAAATTTTCAAAGTGAAATTTAAATCCCTGACTAAATATGAGCTATTCAAACGCCGCCATTTTGCGCGCGCTTTTGACATACACAGCCAATGACATCATAGTCATTTCGTGTCTGTTTTCTATTCAGTGTTTCAATTACTTTATAGCGATTTACAGTTTTAATTGCCATAAACACTACTAACACAGTTTGAGTAAAAAAAAACATTTCAGGTATATTGTAAAGACAATAAAAAAACTAGAAAAACATATTTGAGACAAAAATTTTATGCATATTCCTTATTGGTAAAAGATTTCGTGACATACTTTTTAACAAACGCGATCTCTACATACATGACTTTATTACTGTACTATATTATTGTTCATTGTAAACAAAAATTATGTGCGATAATGTTTATGACACACAATTACATTACGCTTCAGAAGCTTTGAAAATCCTGCAGCAATTGAGCTCAAAATTTAGACACGATAACACCGATCCAAGGATTTTTTCTCTCTATTTGTCATTTCTCATCAATGTAACCACAATGGACCGCAGCGATGCATGGCTAGGTACAGCTATAAAAAAGTATACTATATGTCGAATTAACATTGTTACTTTGTCTAACATTAAACCTAATGTTTATAGTTGATATGGTTGAAGCATTTTGTTCGCACATTATAATCACGCCATTCGTAAGCTTATTTTAATAGGTTAGTTGTCACTTTTTGTGTAGTTTCTAGGAGTGACCCATGTTTTATTTGTGAATTGTGCGAGTAAAAAAATATGTTATTTTATTAGATCATAGCGGGGATAAATTCAAGAGTTTTAAACATTGGATAGAGGTATTAAAAGATTACATAACTAAAATGTAATAAGTTAATATCATTTCCTTATTATCGTTTAATAGTATATTCTATTTACTCGTTGTTTGTTTTTTATTTATTTAGTAATCTAAATAAATTCATAATAGACATCAACTAAAGTTCAATTCATCATCATCATCAAGGCAGATTAGGTTCGTTTATTCAACCTCTCGAAAACTTTAGGTTCATGGTTATAACGTAAAGCCACGAACTCTTAATGGTTTCAAATCATACTATGTTTTCATTGTGAGGTAAATAAATAACTTTTTTGTCACATCAAGTCAGGCATACTTTATCAATTAGACTAACCATCGAAATATTGAGAGTTTTAAGGGCCAGTTTCACCAGGAACATATAGTAAGACTAGACAGTTATCTGTTATATAACACTATTTAAGAGATAAAAGTTACTGATAAATGTATTAAAGACTGACTTATATTAAATAATTGACATAAATTAACATTCTCGGACATTTAACGCACAACGCCATCTAGTACAAACTAAGCAGAGCTTGTACTATGTGTACTAGACAACTATTATTAGTACATATACCTACCTATAATTTTTTTTAACTATCATATCACACCAAGAAATATTTTACGTACTCAATCAGTATTTCCGAAGGAAAATTACCTCCTTCATTTCGTTAACTGTAATTTAGGTGTGCGGAACGTACTTTATGATTTATGATTAAATAAACTTACTTGACACAAGCAGTCGTTAAAAGGCAAAGTCTCAATCCCGATGGCTTCCATCCTCTGCATCTGTTCTTCGTAAAAGTATTCTAGTTCATACATTGATATATAGCCATCACCGTCCACGTCCATACACCTGGAAAATAAAAGTTTATAACAGCTGCAAATCTAATATATAAAATTCGCGTGTCGCGGTATTTGTTACCAAACTCCTCTGAAATCACTGTCTTGTGCTGCTCAGTTATCTTTCTTTTACTCAGTTCCGAGAGAACGCATTTGCATATACATAAACCGTTAAAGCGTCTATAGTCTATTCAAATTAAGAAAATAGTGACGCATCAACAAAATTCAGCCCCCCTAACCAATTAGGTTCTAAGAAATTAATATTTTATTGTACCAAAACTTAGAACCTGATCGACGTGTCACGATTTTTCTAAAGCAAATAGATTATAAGATGGGGTTAAATTTCAAAGTACTTAAAAACAAAAGGTTGTGCGATTATCAAACGGTCATTGTTTAAAATCAAACACGTACTTAGTACATATAACATTTCATTAAAACAAAGGCTTCGTATGAAACACAATATGAAAAGTAATAATAGCAAATGTTAACTAGAGTTACGTGACAAGGCTGTATGAAAGTTTACCGAGGCCCTCATGCATGCGTCTGTATTAAAACTTGTTGGGAACATGGCGGGCTTACTAAGTTCAAATTCAGTGCTTAGTAAATTGACTTTTATAATATGATAAATCTATTCTGAAAGGGTTTGTAACTAATTACATCCAAAGTAAGTGTAATAAATACTATTTGTTTTGAATTAATCATTAAAAAATTCAATGTAAAGATTGGTGTTGTACAGCGTATGTGCAGTATTCTTATTAATCAATAAAGTGTTTTTTGGCTTAGGAGTGTGCTTTTGTATTAGAAAAATCAATGTAATGTAATAAATGTGCGGTGCATTGTTGTATATAATGCAATTCCACAAGAAGCTATATTTAATTGTAATTAGGAGAATCGCCGGTGGACCAAATATGTGTGCATTTGTATACATAAATGTAGTTTAAGTCTTATATTTTAAAAAAGGAATCGTTTTATTACCTGAACCAATATTCGATGGCTGTAGGATGCGTCTTGTCCTCTTCAGCGAGAAGGAACCATACAAATTCGGTATAAGACATACGAGGCTCACCATCCGGCGTCAGTCGGTTCTGATTGCCTCTCGTTACGCATCCGGAAAGAACTCGCTCGATCATGCGACTTGACAGCGCTGAAAGAAACAAAAGGTATGACTGGGAAACTCGTGAGAAATATTTTGTTTCATTCACTCCATTGAGATCACTTTGAAGTGCGATGCACGACAGCGACCAGGATTTTATTTTTATTTCTTTTATTTTATTTATTTTATATATTTTTCTCTCACACAAAATTACAAAAATCTGTTAAATCAAAATATACACAGAAAATTCCAGAAAATAAAAGATCTGTGTGAGAGACTGGTTTCCGTACTAGGTAGAACCTGTATGACAGAATAACCAGCCTTAAGGAGGATACTTTTCTGGTAGATTTAAATAGATAGGACGTACTTAAATATCACTAATAAATATTTCCAGTACATTTTAATAAAAGTACACATTTACTACGAAAAAATACTGTACTGTATTTCAAACTTATCTAACCGTTAGTGTTATGGGTGGTAGTTTTTATTTGTCTGAAAACAATCAAACTTTTTTCCTTTTTTGTACTGTCTTTACCTCAAAAGGTCAAAGTAATAACCTCGCGTCGAAACTTTTCAAATGTAATATGTATAACTTTTAATCTAAAATAACTTGAAACGTGCCTTATTCCACACATGAAATATTGTTCGTATTAAAGTCTAGATAGCATTCCTACTAAATAGCACATGTGTAATTATAATATACATTTTGCAGAATATAGAGGTTAAATAGATTTAACCGGTATTTTCCATTTTGAGAATTTTCAAATCAGATTTAGATTTCATATACCGTGTGAGTCAGTACTCTTACTATACGGTCTTCAATCAAAATAGCATTATTTAGTCGAATTTTGTACACTAGGTTTAAAACGTCAATTTTGTTTCTTTGGCTTGTACATTATTTTATAAAAAAATATTTTATTTCGTTAGAAAATGTTCCATAAAAAAGAACAGGAAAAGAAAAAGCCTACCTTACAATACGGAGACTACTTTTTTACAAATACTTTGCACAATCTGGGTGTTGCCAGAATCTAGAGGAGCAATATAATTGTTCTTATTAATAAAATTGACATTTAGAAATATTAATATTATAGAAACTTACCATGGTCATTGTGTCTGGCGAGATCGTGTTTGTCTATGAACAAGTCGTGGTCTCTATCCAACTCCCAGAACTTACAATAGATGACGTAGAAATGTTCATAACTGAAAAGAAGAAAATACATTTATTCATTGGAACTGTTATTAAACCGCTTATAACACAGTTAATCATTTTATAAGCAGTGTTTGCCACACCGATTGAGTTTCGAAAACCTAGTTTGTAACTCACGGGTATTTGTAGTTTTGTGTAGTTAGGACTCACTACAAACTATGACTTGATTCCAAATATTACTCAATCATTACCAATCAATCTGTATAAACAATATTTTTCACTTTTTTCCTTATTTACTGTTCCTTTCAATGGCATTTCTTTCGCATTGAATCCCTGTTGCTTACTTTTGTGTTGAGAGAATAGCGTTGTCGCCATTTTGTAGCTAAGAATATAGTTATTCAATAACAGCTACATGTAGGCAATTAATGCGCGATTATCCCTTTTAGTTGCTCAGCGTGCTATGAGGAGGATCGCATCAGAAACGAGGTCATCCGACATAGAGCCAGGGTCATCGACATAGCCCACAGGATTAGCGAGTTGAGGTGGCAGTGGGCCGGCCATATTTGCCGTAGAGCCGATAGCCGTTAGGGTAAACGGATTCTTGAGTGGAGACCACGTCTCAGCAAAGGTAGCGTAGGACGTCCACAGGCCAGGTGGAGTGATGATCTGCGTAAGACGGCTGGCATGAGCTGGATGTGAGAAGCCGAGGATCAAACCAAGAGGCGTGTAATTGGAAATGCTTATATCCAGCAGTAGACTGTGATAGGCTGATGATGATGATGATGACGATGATGATTCCTTTTGGGGATTCCTTTTGGGATATAGGCTGGAGTATAAGTATGAATGTATATCCAGCCCAGAAGATCCAATCGAACATTACATGCATAAAATAGACATAATAGTAACTAAAATAAATCAAAAAGAATATATAATTTTACCTAAAGAATTGTGTAACTTGATTAATGTCTTCTTCGTCTTCTAATAATTGTATGACTTGAAGTAAATTGGATCTTCTTAGTTCAGGGATGCTAATTCTGCCAGACCAAGAACGGTTTACACAGTAAAATATCCTAGCGATCACCTGCAAAAAACAGTATTAGTAGAATTAGTGGCAATATAAAAGGCAAGGTTTAATTCTGTTTTGTTGTTTTTCTACATAGTGTTCGATTTTAGCTTCTCTTTCGTTTTTACTCATTTCTTGTTCTTTGTATAAGGAGATACATCGCCTTTTGTGTTACGATCTCTTATTCATATTGCGGACTTAACCACATTGGGTAATGTTTCATATAAAATAATAAATAAATATTCCGCACATCTAACACAACGCCATCTACTCCCAAACATAGCAGAGCTTGTATTATGGGTACTAGACAACTGATATAAATACATATATACTTTTTTTTTTGTAAATACATACACATCATACATAGAAAACACCCAAACTCTGAAACAAACATTTGTAGATCATACAACCATTTGATCCGACCGGGAATTGAACCCGCGACCTCAAAACAGCAGGCGCTTACGCTACCGCTGCGCCACCGAGGTAGTCATATATAAACAAATTATAATAAAGCTTTAACAAAGAGCATTTTGACTAGGAATATATATGGCAACGTTTTGCAATCGTCTTCTTATTCAATTGTTTATACGAAAAGTTCATGAACTATTTGATTGGATTTGATTTTGCGTGGTATGAGGATTCTATAGTATCTTTACAATGATAAAAATATCTCAAGGGACTAAGGGTTACCTTTAATCGCTGGTTACAATACGGTAAATACCTAGTAGTTTTTCGAATTAAGTTTTTGAACGAAACCTTCACGTCAAAATCGAGTCAATAGAATTTTATTTTCATATTTTTGTATTATATTCAGAACTCCTACAACATTATGCTATTTGAGAGACATAGATAAAAGGAAGGATCTTTAAATCATTAGTTAATAATTATAATTAATAGTTAAAGTAAAATCATGAACGTATTTGAGGAATTCTTGAAAATTATTATCATTGCTCTGAACTAAAACTATTTAGATACTTAAGACCTATCCTATATCCTATTTGTTTAATCGACACGTTTCATTTCTTCGACTCTTTTTTACTTAGGCAGTTATTGTTACGATGTAAGAAGAAATACGAAGATAAACTCATACATTCTCCTTTTTAAAGCGCTATCCAATTTTCTTTACCAGTTAAGTTACTGAAACTACCCATTTACACGTAACAGATTCTCTTTACGATTGCAGATACTCTTCTCGACCCTTACCAACGTATATATAAGAATGTGGTTAATTTCTTCTTCGTAGGAATTTATAAAAGTCGAAATGTAGTTATTTATTTTTTGAATTAACTGCACGGAAAGCATAGTATTTTGATTTGACTACACGTTTGGCCTAGTGGTTTCAGTGGTCGCCGCACCACTTCCTACTGCGCCAAGTGTTGTGGGTTCAAATCCTACATGGGACAACCACTTTGTGTGTTCCATTAGTTGTTGTTCTAAGTCTGGGTGTGCTTTGTGTCCGTTTCATGTATGTTTGTTAAGATCCCCGCGACACAGGAATGTATATTCCTAATGCGGGAGTTGTCTTTTTAAAAATAAAAGAAAATAAATAAAGTATTTTAAACGGCCACATTCTGGCTTCTTATTGCGCGAAGTTAGACCCCACATGAGAGTTGTCTCATGCGGGTTCTAACTTGGTATGATCTACGAGTACAAATTGTTGTTCAAAGTCTGAATGTTATTTCTCTCAGTTTCATGTCTTTATAAAGCCTCTCGCGACACGATATATTCATGATACGTGAGTTGTCTCTAAATTCATTTCTAAAAAGATTTTTAATATTTTAAAACTTACCGTATGTACGTATCTGGAGTGGAACTCAGTGGCTTCTTTGAGGAACGAAAGTCCTGGGTGTGTGTCCACAACGTCTTGAACTAGGGGCACGAAGTCTTCTGGAGCTAATGTATTACTCTTCCCTCGTGTTAGAATGTGGACGAAGCGGGAGGCGTGATCGTGGCATTGTGATGTCATGCTGGAAATGAGAATGTTCTATTAATATTTTATGTTAAAATTCTGAGTCTAAAAAGTCCCGTTAACCTTTTTAATAACCTAAAGAGGCTTTAAGCGCTGGAATTTTTTGTTATAGCTCCGTAATGTTTGATGTTCGACTAAAATTTTATATAAAACGTTCATTCATTGTACAAGTAGAATTATGAATTGCAGTGGCACATTAACGATGCATTGATGGAAAATGAGGAATAAATTTAGGTTAAAGATAAGTAATATTTGAAATGGTTTGTATTTTGTGCGAAATTTGAGTTTAGTCGCTATATAATTTGTGGAGTTTTAATAAGAGAGCATAAGCAATAAAATAATTTACAAAATAAGATAGAATAAGCGTCTTGTGGTTTAAAAATAATGTTCTTTGAACTCGGTTTGATGAGCCGCCTACTACCGGCAACCCGCCTACAGCATTGATACTTGTATTTTTTTTATTAACCGATACGCCGTCAAGAACAAGCATCCTAGTTATTGTTGCGTCTTAAGTGAATAATAGCCCAATTTTGGAATAATCGAGGTTAGTTACTTCCCACGAAGTGATCAGGAAGAAGTGGAACAAGAAAATGTCAACACATGTCTATTCATGAAATAGAATATGTAGCCATAGGCGACCAGAATAAGGTTTACGTAACAGTCGGATGTGAAAACAGGAACCCAATATCTTAATTTAAATCCATTCAATTAGTTCTACGTCAATTGAATTTCATTGTAACTAATTTTTACGTGAATACATGAGGCTTGATGATGACATGATGACAGTAACCAAGAACCGCTAAAATTATGTTTTTGTCTGATGAAATGGGGTTCATAAAGTTTAAAAATCGTACTTTGTATTTCGAGCGAGATTAATAGTAAATTAACAAAAATGAAACTACAAACTACCGCAATCCGCGATATTATGTTAAACACTAATCGCAGTTACGACACTTATATATAAAGCTCACTTTGTTCGGATATAATCGACGATCACTTTACTATTTTTAGGAGCTATAATTGACACTGGTTGGCAAATAGTGACGTCGTGTCTTACACAAACAGACGCCATGACATCACCGAGCGCAGTCTTTTTCTATTAAAACTCAATTTTTTGAAGAAATATAACAGGTTTTGATAATAGGTTAGGATACTTCCGAACATCATAAAACAGTTTTTCAAAATTAGTCATTATGCCCATTGTAAAAAGCGTAATTTTTAAATGATAAAGCTCTCTATTTTGATGTAGAATTTATAATAACACGCATATATTTTCGATTACAAACTACAATAGTCTTCCTTTGTGATGTCAAAAATAACGTTCGTTTTTTATTGTTCTTTGTGGCTCATAGGGAAGGAAGCATGCTATTCTTAATCTGAGACAGCTTCCCATAAAGAATGAATAAATCAGTCTAATACCAAAACATTAAAGTTTAGGACATCGCATTTGTTAAATTAGAGTTTAGTCGATAAAAATCCCGTCATTGAGAACTTTACGCAGACTGGCAGTTCTTGATTAAAAAGGGGATCACATAAATTGTCCCCATAAAAGCCCATCTCGCCTCAATTTAGTTTGAAAACCTAGGGTTACCTACTAACGTAGTAAGTGTTTATTAAATCGACTGCTTATTGTTAGGGTTGTCATACGGAAAAAGTAACAGAAAAGGCTGGATAAGTTTAGCTTATTTTACCGTAATACTTATTAGAATATCGGTTTAATATTTCGTCGTTAAAATTATTCATATTTATGTTAAGTGCCTGTCTGATTACCTCATTACAACCTTAACACGATTTGGCATGGAGCGTCACAAAATTTTTGAATTATGAGATTATATATTACGAGATTTCAAAATTTATTTTTCAATAAATATTTCGAACATCTTACATAATGGCATATAGTTTGCTTATTATACTATAACAGCTAGATTATCTGATGCAATACTTATATGTTTTATTTTGTAAATACATTGGTACATATTATTTATAGAAAAAACACAACAAATGAAATATTATTTTTTCATACCAAACAAGGTGTGTAAGCCTAGCGATTATTACTTTATGCAGCCTCGATAAAGCCTTGAAGCTTTCTATCTATAATAATTGAATGTGTTAAGTGATGTATAAGTATCTTTTCCAGCAGACTGGTTACCATTACATACATAGTACAGGCTCTGGTTTATTTAGGATCAGACACCTCTGTGCGAAGTCTCAAGTTGCTACTTGCTATTGTTTAAAATCTTTGTTTTCTTTGAAATTCTAAAAGTTTTTTAACTTTAATAAAACCAAGCAGGCGATTTCTCGTTGTTTATGGCTTTCGAGTCATTGTCTATCATAAAATGAGTTCGAAGAAAGTATATGCTTTTGCCATTCTATCATACCAGCTTTTGCCCGCGGGCCTACGCGCACTTCGGCTATCGCGGTAAAAAGTATCCTACGTTCTTCCTCAACAATCAAAGTATCTCCATGACAAATATCATTGAAATCGGTGCAGCGGTTTAGCCGTGATAGCGTAACAGACAGACTAACAGTGTTAACTTTCGTATTTATAATCTTAATGGGAATGATTTTATGGTTGTTCTTTCTGTAAAAGAATATTGGCTTGCAGAAGTTAAGAGTTAAAACGAACAAGTTTTTACCCTTATAGACACTTCTCACCTTTACATAGGCTTCTCTGAAACCAACCGCAATCGAATTGAATTACACGGCGTGAAAGTTACATCTTTGTTTCAATACTACTTTTCTTTTGCCATTAATTAAGTCTATAACCGGCGCCTAATTTTTATTTCGATCTTAATTCTCTATTGTCTTTCAAATTTGAAATTGATTCTAAAAAATGTTGAAATTACTTACTCCCTCCAATAATCTATGAATTTATGTCCATCAACGGGTAAATGTAGGTTCTGCTGAGTCGCAAGGAACAGCGGCATCTTCCAGTAGAGAGGACACTCGCATGCTTTTACTATGTGTTTGAAACTTTCACGGGGAACCTGCGGACAATGAATAAAATTTATCTTAATTGGGATATGAAGCTGCATAGATAATAGAATTAATAAATCGTTACTAATATTATAAAGCTAAACAGTTTGTTTGAATGATGTTTGGATAGTTCATTTACCGAAAAAGGCTGTATGTTACTATATACATAACATCAATCTACAAAGGATCAGAAAATTTATTTCTATTAATAGTTAAATATAAAAGTGTGTGCCAGTACACATAGAAATGATAACTACTTTCTAATACCTACGCAAATGAACTTCAAAATGTCATATGTGTTTGTTCAAAATGTCAGAGGAGTATCGGGGATTAAGGTCGAACCCCCTTATACCGCCCAACCGTGAGAAACAAAATGGCCAACGCAGTGACATGAGTAACATAAATCAGACATCTGATTATCAATACGCTTTCTTTTAAAAATTAAACGCGCTAGAATTACTGTTTCAAATTCTGTTTCAAATTTCAAATATGGAGTGCAGCTGTGTTTAAAATATCGAGTGGAGGTACTTTGAAATAACACCCAGCTTATTGGCTTTCGAGACTTTGGTAACAAACTATCGAATTCAGTATCGAATTCAAACCATTTGTGGAGAGGTTTTCCAACTACTGATGTTCAAGCTAAATTTATTCGATTTCTTGTAAAGAATTCTAGTCACACGAATAATAGAATATAAATCAATTTGAAAAAAGAAGTAGTCACATCTAAAAAATATCATCATCAGTCATCATCATCAGCCTATCGCATTCCACTGCTGGACATAGGCCTTTCCAATTGCACGCCACTTAGTTCAATCCTCGGCTTCTCGCATCCAGCTCTTACCAGCCGTCTTGCACAAATCATCACTCCACCTGGCCTGTGGACGTCCTACACTACGTTTGCCGAGACGCGGTCTCCACTCAAGAACTCGTTAACCCCAACGGTTATAGGTTCCACGGCAAATATAGTCAGCCTACTGCCACTTCAGCTTGATAATCCTGTGGGGTATGTCGTTGACCCTGGTTCTTTGTTTTTCTTTCTCTTTATGAAAACTATACTATGTTCAATTTTTTTGAGAACGGTCTTGAAGATATAAGATAAAGTTTGATAAACCTTTCGATTAATAATCTTGTACAGGTAAAGATATATCGATACAAAATTCAGGAATACAAAAAATAGGTACGTGAAGAAATTTATTTTGCCGCGATTATTGTGCGAATGCTTTTACAACTAAACACTTTAACGATCCATTGTTGCACAAAAAAGGAGGTTTAATTGATACTAGGTGCTGTACCATAATCCTTTCTATATCCGGTTTATAAACCCAGCCAGCGTGGGGGCAATAATCGTGTCAAGTATGGTCTAAGAGCCAGTGAAGATTGCCTTGCACCCATCTAATAACCAAATCAAACTTTTATTTTTTAAATTGTATTAATTAATGAACACATCTTTGATGGCTTGCCTTTCGCAAAACTATCATGATTATTTTTTAAAAAATAAATTTTATTTATTTTTTTTTCTTAGGCAAATCTATACTTTAGATTACTTAATAAACAACCTTTATTTTGCTACCAATTTCGATTAGTTATTAGCTCGATGTATTTATTTAAATTGATTTACCTGTTCATACTTGTTGCCAGTAATAAGTAAGCAAGCCTACTTAGGCATATTCTCTACATAGACAATTAACATTTGGGACTAAATTTAGTTGGTGGTCAATAGAGTGAAAGGGATGAAAAAAAGGGGTTAAAAATAAATTTAATTTTGTAAATAGTCCTGACTGTTTTTCTATAGGCAAGCTATCACAGATGTGATTATTAATAAATACAATTTCACAAAATATATATCTGGTTATCAGATAGGTGTAAAGTCAATCTTCGCTGGCTCTTGTACTAGTAGGGCAAAATTTGGTTGTATGTATGCCATGCGTTTGACCATATGCTTCCGTCAACATATTATCTACCAAAAACATTGATCAAAAGTACCATAGACAGTTCAGAGTTCTGGGTAGCCTATTTTGTATCTATTCGTTTAGGTATATGAAATTTTAGCGTCAATAAGTATTGGCCAAATCTACACAAATGGGAGAGCAACGTGGAAGAGCCACGCTTCAGCATGTATGGGCCAGCTCGACCGGAGTGATACCACGTCCTCACAGAAAACCGGTGTGAAACAGCGCTTGCACTGGGTATCATCGAGTAAGTGAGGATACCGGAGGCCCGTTCCCCAATCCCCCCCCCTATCCCCGTCCCCATCTCCCAAAGGCCGGCAACGCACTTGTGACACCTCTGATGTTACGGGTGTCCATGGGCTCGTTTGACCCTTATAACATAATTTTTTTTTATTAAGTATATGTTGGTAATTTTAAATTACTACTGGCTGGAAGGCCAAGTAAAAGATGGGTTGAAGCTATCAAAGAGGTAGCCTAAAAGAGCTGGATACAGACCGGGAGAGACACGGACAAATGTTAAACCTACAATATGGTAGGCCTTCAATCACAGAGGGGTCTAAATAAAGTAGTTACAACTAAAACTCCTAACATACCTATTAAAATTGAGACTAACACTACTAATGAAATATAAATAATATTGTTATTAATATTTGGAAATGAAAGGCTTTATTATTATTACTGGTACTTCTAAATCCATAGAAAGTGTGTGTAAAGTTAAATAAGTGTATAAATTTGTTTATAAAATGTTATATGAATTCGGAAAAAATCATAAAAGTTTCCTTTTAGGTTCCATTAAACAAGATAAATAATGCAAGAAATTTAAGAAAGATTTGCTCAAAGAAATAACAGTAAATGATGTTATAATCTGAAATAGAATGCTACAAACATTTTACGTACCCGACTGATAAAACGTCTCTAAATGTGTTCAAACGGGTGTATTAAGGCTCTTTGCAGAAAATTTTAAACGTTTGACCTAACTTTTTATAGCAAAAATATACTACAACGATGAAGAAAGATATTGAGGATTTTAAATTGTAAGCCGTGATATAAACCTCAATCATCTAGTACGAGTTTGTAGCCAGCTATTTCATAGTTTTTGAACATAGGATTTTCTTTTGTCCGTTTATTTAGCCAAGTACCTTCTGATCCCATGCAAAAGTTCAAATAAAAAATCGATATTGTATTTTGTCGTTTATAATCATTAAATTTATTGTGTCTTGGTGTTATTTATCTACAATTTGTATATATTTAGAAATAAGTATACATGTATAGATAGGAGTCTGGTTGCTATGTAGTTGTACTAGCTAAGATTCTGGATGGTCATTTTCTTTTAATTTCTCTGTAAGAATTTCTGAATATCTAAGTTTTGTGGTTTATTTTCGGACATATTGTTAACGGAGACTATAAGCTTGAGGAAGCGGTTGTCATATTTGATACCAAAAACACGAATACTAAAGTAGATCAATCTGATGTTGGCGATTACAGATACAGCTAATTTACCCACAGTAATATTATAAAATCGAAACTAGGCGCTTTTCGGTTAAACCGCTGCACGATTTAATTTAAAATTGGGATTGAGATACATTAATTCTGAAGCGAGGACGCGCGGAGTCGTAAACAAAAGCTAGTATATATTATTATTTAGTAGGATTTACTTATTTAAATTTTTTTAGACATGACGTACAAAGGCGGAATTACTGCCTTGAGGCATTCAGTCCACCTTCATTCAGGTGAGATAGAAATACGATGCGGTAGGTGCAAAAAAAAAAGATAATCGACAAAGATCACGGCTACGTAAATAAATACCTATATAAAACACAACCAATACATACAAATCTGTACAAAAAAAAGTACAATATCTTTCGGTGATTCCCCGCAGTTTCATCGACGTTAATAGTTACTATATACATTGGTACTCAATACCGATGTTTTATCTAAAATGAATACTCTATACAATACAAAAGGATCTAATCAAATCTTACTGACATTTTAAGAGATTATTGCATATTAGCTTTATATGGCAACTCTACCAACGCATATGTCGATTATCACAACAAAAAGTAGCTTATATCCTTCCGAAAAAATTAAAATCACTAGATGATAATTTGAATTAAAATCGGTGCAGCGCTTTAACCGTGAACGCATAGTGCTTTCGTAGGTATTTTAACAAAAAAAACCTCAAGTATGTTACAGATGGGGACTTGAAAATAGAACCGGATATATGCAAAAAATCAGTCCTTCGCACCTGGAAGAGCTGTCATCAACACACCGTATTTTTTGCCCATACTAATGAACCTGTGTACTGTAATTCTGACTACTCGCTCTACTCAGTACTGGACAGCAAATTTATTTTTATATCTACAAATTGTATTTTTTGAAACAATATTTCTACGTATAGCAACGAATCTATCAATAATCGTAAAGGCCAAAATATATATTTGGAAGTATGGATGTTTGTTACTCTATAACTCAAGAAGGATTGGCAACTTTGCACAGAAACACATTAATTTTCCTAGCAAACACTGCCAACTTCTATATTAAGGATTATTACGAAGAATTTTTACATGAAAAATCCAACACCAACTTTTGGGAGGACCCGGGTATCGAACCTAAAACCTTTTGATGTGTAATCACATACGTTAAACGCTAAACCAATAAGGCAATTTATATGAACTACAATGATGGTGTGAAACGGCACATTGGCTTTTTATCCCGGAAAAAAAATTGTGTGCAAATGAGTTAAACCAGAAAAACAACTACAGATAACTCCAAAGGGTGTAGTTTTAGTAAATAAAGGGAAAACTTCCTAATATTCACAACGACAAGTGAGCGGGGTCGGCGACCGATTGTAAGTAGGTCAGTTCGGCTTGACGTGGCTATATATAACCTACGGACGGCTAGGTTTGACAAGCCGCGACGATGCCCCGCGGCCAATGCGCCCTTCCTGTGTGAATCGAGAATGAAGAATGAAATGATCGATTGTAAAATGGATGAATTTTTTAATTATCTATGTTGCCAGTTCAAAAGTTTTGAAGGTTAATATTACAAAGACTATATTTACGCAGCTATAACAAAAGTATCGTGGTTATAGTACAAGGTGTATGTATGTTGTACAGTATTTCGTCATGGGAATTACAGTAATATTAAGGAGTGAATGACGTACAGAAATAACCTTTTAAAAGAATACAATCGTATACCTCCATCAAAGTGTAGTCTACTAAATGAATTACTTCGAAATTTCCGTTAAAAGTATTTTTATTTAACGTCCATTTTCTGAGGACTGATGGTACCAGAACAGGGGGTAATAGGCAAATATGAATGAAAGCTACAAAGTACGGTAGTTGTGAATAAGTCTTCGTGTAATGTTTTTAGGCAATGTGCTTTTCATAACCAAACTTCGATTACATAAGTATTAAGTATACTTTACTATGAAATTCATTGTCATATTGCAAACCACACATGATGTTCGTGCGATTTCAAAGGTCTTTGACCCTTGCTTAATTGTCTTTCAACCACTTCAACTTTTGATTTAATGGCTCTATGGTGTGACCAAAATTTTGTCAATGTCATATTTATGAAAGACGAACTGTCAAAGGATTTGTTGAAGAGCTTCGGTAGAGCCGAAATAATAATTTAATTTTGATTAGTGACAATAAAAAAATACTGTTTTGTTGACTTTTACAGGCATTAATAAATACACAATAAATACAATTAACAGTACACATATTAAAATATTAATATTTATACATATAAATGACATCAAAAATCATGGTACTAAATGTATAAATAATTTTGTTAATTGTCTTTGTTATATGTTTGGGTTGTCAATGTATAGTTTTGACAATTATAACTGTCAGTCAAGAAGTGTGTCGGAGCGGTTGGCACTGACAAGCGACTGATGTATTCACAATTGTTTAAGTGTATTAAGCAAGCAATTTATTTGACACTTTTGGATCGTTTTTTGTTTTTGCGAAAGACGGACCCCATTTCATGTCATCCACATTTTTTATATTTTTTATCATTAATTCCATCAAGACGAAGACTTGAAGACTCGACTTAGAATTGAAGACTTAAAATACTTGACATTGGCAGAAATAGCTGATCCGGCTGATTGCCATATCATCAAAAGAAGAAGAAGAATTTATTTGACGAATATTTTAAAGTAATGAAATTCTATTAATATATTTCTATAGTGTTTAGATCATTGAAACAATTATCCCTGAAATCAGTGGGAGAAGGCTTTGCCTCCAGTAAATAGTGATGAATGAATTGCTTAGCTAGATTCTCTATCTAATCGTCTTTTACTGCTGAGAATCGTGATTTGTTTTCATCTTTTTTATCAAATCATTTTATTAATTAAGTTTTATTAGTAGACAAAGATTTTCAAGATCAAAACATATTTTTTTTATTTTGAGGTAACAGATCCGAACTCTGTTGCCTTTGCCGTTGTTCATAATATAACAGAGTTCTTAGAGATTTTAGTTGCCATATTTCTTTAATAAATTATAGGGTAAAAATACTAAACAAATAAAAATCTAGAAGCTTGTGTTGGTTGCATGAGAAATATATAAGAAAAACAACAAAGTCAAAGTCAAGAATGTATCCTATTATATTTTTTATACTCATTAGTTTACTTGTGACGGTACTTTATACTTGTTCTTAAAAGTACATTAAGATAATTCGCTTTCAATAAAGTTTTTTTAAACTAAATTTACGGAGCTTAGCCACAATTATGACTATGTCGCTGCATCATAGGCACTTTTTTATTTTATATAAGCCCTAAATATTCAGCATACAAATCATAAAAAGCCTGTATCTGTCAGAGGACTATCCAGGATGCTGTTACATCTACCAACATCCATATTGGGACACAACACATATTGGGACGGGGGAGGGATCGGGGTATGGGCCTCCGGTATTCTCACTCACTCGAAACACAGCGCAAGCGCTGTTTCACACCGGGTTTTTGTGAGGCCGTGATATCATTCTGTTCAAGCGTGCCCATTCGTGCCGAAGCGTGGCTCTCCCACGGATTTGCTGGATATGAGCGATATTAATGTTCGTTATAATTTAGATGGATCTAGAATCAACGCTGTCTAGTTAGTAACTGTAGGAAACCTTAATACCAGTGGCTATTTGGGTAAAGAAAATAATTATATTAGCATAGTTAGTGCGAAGTATAGCTCGCTAATTATCTGTGCACATGTTGTTCAAATCGTTATAAACGCATCGTCTCATAAAGTTGTATGCCCCTCATTAAGTAAGAACTTTGTTAAAATGTTGTATAAAGTTGTTGTTTTCTACATCCACATTTATTTATCAGCAATCAAACCGTGTACTATAAGTAGCAGTATCATAAACGATTGTTTTATAACACTTAAAACATGCATATCTAAACTTTTGGCATTGTCACATAATTACAAAGATTTGAACCCGATGTGCACTTATAAAGTTACTGTAAATTACTTTGTTTAGTCATAAAATTTTAATAAGGATAGTTTGCCATAATAGGAGTACATTTTACAATTGAATTTGTTCACGTGTACTTCTTTTTGGGGATGACTGTTACTAAGAGTATCTAGGTTAGTATTGTAATTTCAAAAAACTTTCTTACAATGTACACGGCCTGGGCTGGTTCCGCGCCGAAGACTTTAAAGTGCTTGGATTTTCTCAACTAAAATCTCGAAATATAATTGTTATCTATTGATGAAAACTGCATTAAAATCCGTTGAAATAGTTAAGTGAAGGGAAAGCGGAAGCAGTTTTATTTTATATTATTTAAAGCTAAGTTTGTAATTGACAAAGAAGTGTAATAAAAAATAAAAAGACTGTAAAACTTTTACTAAGTACCTATCTAATATAAAATAAAGACACTTATTGTTTCGTAGTTCGTCTCCTGAGATCTGAAACTTATACGCAGTTGTCGCCGAGTTCAATGTAAGCTGTAAGAAGCTGTATTCTTATTTCCTTTAATTTCCAGCTTCCATTTGGCGAAGCTTTATTTCTTCATTTACTTGAGTGTGTGTGTGTCTTGCATACACAGATTGAATTATGAAAATGGTTAACAAATTGCAAAGTTATCATATACTATAAAAAAAAATTGGCAGTCATAAGGACAGCCGAAATAAGTGAAAACTTATAACTTAAAATGTTATTTGTAAAATTAATGTGAAGAATTAGAAATAATGTTTAAATTAAAATTATCAACATCAAACATAAGCATGTCGGTGATGCAAACCCCTAACATTTTCCTCTACCAAAAGTACTCAATACAGCTAAAGAAGTTTTGTCAGCATGTCGGTGACACGGTGACGAAAACTCGTAAGATTTTTTACCAGAAAGTGCTGAACGCGGCTAAAGAAGTTTTCACTTCAAAAACGTTCCGTCGCCGTATCGTATCGAAAAGCGTTTCTTTTAATGTCGATTAAAAATGTATGTTCTTGAAAAAAATGTTTTGAAGTTGACATTCTTTTGACTTCAAATATTGAACAGCTTCTAAATTTGATCGCCTTTTCATGGAAGGTCTATATTATGATATATATCTATGGCAAGTAATGAAAGTTTGGTTCAAAATGTCTTTATAAATATCACGTATAAAGTTTACTAACTAGTTTTTTTCAGTTTAGTTTACTAACTATGTTCAGAACGCATGTAAATACATAACATATTCATTATAATAGTTTTAAATGATGCTTTTTTACCCGTAACTTAAGCCCGCATCATCACATCAGTAGGGTCTTCATAAGTCGGATTAAAGTATATTGAACTTATAAACATTAAAAAAATATGACAGAAACAGATCAATACTAATAATATTAAATACTACATCTGTGATAAAGGCGATAATACGCGCCATATTGTTCATATTATATACGTTTATGACATGCTCTCAGCTGCATTCGGTACCGCCTCGCTTCAGTGCCATTGCAATCGGATGACAGTGCAATTAGCCACAATACACATTGCTTCATAATATATCAAAGGCTCATTGTGTATCGCGATACCTTGATGATAATGGTTGCGGTACATTGTGATATATTGAAAAGCATTATCCGATATGCTGGCAGTATCGGTGTTGATTCCGTCAAGTTACCTGAAGCGTGATGACTTCTACAATTACATGTTAACTACATCACTAGCTTGAGTTTGGAGTGGATTCGATTTTTTAAACGGTCTTTTGAAAAAAAGATAAAATCTAATAAAGAATGGACATATATCGCTAATATACAAAAAATAACTAATATCTTTTGCTAATATGCAAAAAAACAAATACTTCATTAATGTATTTAGTCTGACCATATATACCATTACAATTAAAACTACACAAAATATTACTTTGAATTTGGAATCTTTTATTTATAAATGATTGTTCATTGTGTTTTCTTATTTTCGCGGCAATATATTGTAAAATGTTTTGTGATATTAAAATGTCTTGGGGTGATAAAGAGAACCGAACTGATTTAATTGCATTACATAAAGTAGGTATGTTGCCAAATACAATTTTTAAAATCCTCCATACGCATGGAATTAGTCAAATATTTGTGTACTGGGCTATTGACAGGTACAATGAATCCTCTTCTGTTTTTGACAGAAAAAGAAGGCCGTCTAGGTAGTGTTTATACGAAAAGGCGATCAAAGCGGTAAGAAAAAGAACTCGAAGAGATCCTGTCTGAAAGCAAGAGATTTTATCTCGGGAGATGAAATATCACCTAGAAACATGTCGCGTATTTTAAAAGATGATTTAGGTCTTGTAGCCTATAATAGACGCATTGATCATTTCTTAACTGATAAATTAAATAAAGAATAAGGTGGTAAAATCAAAACCATTACTTAAGCGGTAGGAAAAGGGAAGTCACAGAAAAAAAATGTTTACGTATGACATGATGTTTTTTAAAATTCAGTAATATTTTGTCAAAAAAAATGACCGTATTTATGCTGAAAGCTCTAAAGAAGCTTCAATTAGTCGACCGAGTACATACGTGGATATTATCCGACTTCAATGATGGTTTGGTGTAATGTAAAAGAGAGGACCGAGACATATTTTTGTGAAGAAGTTATCTAAACATCGGCACAAATGTATCAAGATACCATTCTTGAAAAGCCCCTCAACAACACCACGTTCAATAATCAAGAATGGTACTTTTAGCAAAACTCGGCACCGGGTCATAAAGCTCGGTCCACCTAATCTTCGTTAGAAACGAACGTTCCAGACTTCATCAGAGCTGAAGACGGGCCGTCATCTAGTCCTGATCTTAATCTACTAGATTATGATTTATGGTTCAGTTTTAAACAGTAAGTCTTGTTCTAAACGGCTTGATAGTTTGAGTGAGAAATGAGTCCCTAAAATAATCCATATGATTGGAAGTAAAGAAATTTCCCATAAAAAGAGTGCATGTTGCTATTGATAACTCACCTCAACGTTTAAAGGACTGTATTGCAGCCAATAGAGACCACACATATATTTTTAGTGGTTTTATATTAATGTATTAAACTAACACACTGTAATAGTAATAAATGTTACGTACAATAAAGAATGTTGTTTTTATTTGTATCAATATTTATGGGGAGACTAAGTAGTGCAGGAATTGACATAATCTTATATGAAGTGAAATCTTCGGACCCCTTTTTACGAAAATTATGTGAGCAAAGGAGTACATTTTTTTTTTAAATATGTCTGTTCTTCGTTAGAAACGATATGCATTTTTTATTTGGACGTTCAGTTCCATTATAGATACAGTTTTATGAAATTGTAGTTGGAGATGAATAGTGAATTTATTTTAACTATTTTTTAGTAAGTAAAAGTAGTCGTAACATATTCTTCTGAAATTCAATCCTTTGTTTCCGACGCTTTAAAACATTATGGACTTATTAGTAATTGTCTTGAGTTTTAGTGTATATTGTCTACAGCAAATTATCGCTCGCGGCGCTTTCTATTCAAATGTCTACGCTTTCTCCCTAAGGCTACAGTAGGTATATAATATTACTAGTGTTAATAATATAAACATGAGATTAGATATGTTTGTAAGCTCGTAACAATTCAATCTTGTGTAAATACTAATATTTCCATTCGACATTATATTTGAGAATATGTATGTAATTCAATCACTGTAATAATGGTAGTTATAAGTGGGTACAATAACATCGTATTGTGCTTTATATTTTATATGATATAAGGATAAAACTGGTCTTTTCCTTGACAATGACAATGTTTTTAAGGTTTCCTACCTTAGAAGGAAAAAAAAACGGAACCCTTATAGGATCACTTTGCTGTTAGTCTGTCAAGACCTTTTTTTCAGGAACGCATGGAGCTATCAAGCTGAAATTTATATCAAATACTCGGGTCAACTACCACTTGGAGTTGTGAAAAATTAAACTTCTAAGCCAACGCAATAAAAAGATACAGCCGTTATTGCTGCAAATTTCCGGCACTTGCAAGGGAATCAAAACCCACAGGGTACTACTTCCTGTGATCACAAAATCTTAAAAATTGATGCCTAAGTATTGTTGGTACGAAGCAACATCTCATAAAATAAATAAATAAATATTTCGGATACCTAACACACAACGCCATCTAGTCCCAAGCTAAGCAGAGTTTGTGTTACGGGTACCAGACGACTGATATAAATATGTATTATATAGAAAACTCCGAAAGAAATCTTTGCAGATCATACATATGCTTGGTCTTACCAGAGAATCGAACCCGAGACCTCAAGAATAACAGTCGCATACGCTAAAGCTGCGCCACCGTTACAGTCAATAAGTCATAGCACAGATAAAGGAAAAATTTCGAAAATCATAAATGTTTAGTAACATTATAATTATAATATACCTACAAGTTTGTACGGACCACTCGGCGCTCGAATCTGACACAATGAAAATGTTCAGTATATTATAAAAAAAATATTGAATTATATACACACACATGAGTAGTCCCGCGTCTCTACCACTCGGCGCTCGAGTCTGACAGAAGCTTGGTCGGTCTTTTTTATGAAAATGTTCAGTATATTATAAAAAAATACTGAATTATATACACACACATGAGTAGTCCCGCTTCTCTACCACTCGGCGCTCGAGTCTGACACAAGCTTGGTCGGTCTTTTTTATGAAAATGTTCAGTATATTATAAAAAAAATACTGAATTATATACACACACATGAGTAGCCCCGCTTCTCTATGAACAATATCTGTGTTAGCATTAAACATTTTAGCTGTACGCAGTCGTTATGATGAACTAATTCCACACCTAACTAGTTAAATTAGACGTATCGTACACTTAGCTACTAAATACAAGTAGTTAAATTAGATCCCACTTCATAAAGCTTCACAGTTATAGTCTCCAATGGTAGATTAAAACCTGTTCTGTTTAGGCCTATTTAGTATACTATGGTAATTAATGGTATTAATTAAAACTAAAACTACTACAGCACACAAGTCTGTAGGTAGCAACACACTTGAGTTACAAATACAAGACATGTTTTCAAAGTATTATTGGTATTGTTGAATATAATGCAGACATTCAGGTATATTTTTATTTGAACTGCCTCGGTGGAGCAAGTGGTAGTATATACGGCTGCCATGCTTGAGGTTTAGATTTCGATTCCCGGGTCGGACCAATTGTTTGTATGATCTGCAAATATTTGTTTCGGAGTTTGAGTGTTTTCTATATAAATTAAGTATATATTTACAAAAAAAAAGTATAGATGTATTTATATCAGTTGTCTACTAGTTCTGCTTAGCGCGGGACTAGATGGCATTGTATAAAATGTTCGAAATATTTATTTATAGGTAATTTTAAATCTGTAAGTGGTTTGATTTTTTTAAATTTAACAAGAAAAAGGTATAAAAAACTTTAAGCTAATAAGCATAGTAGGTTGATAAATATTTTTGATTAATTTTTTGAAGTTCATGTCACCAGGGCCATTGTTATGAATCTGTTGATCATTCACTAAAATTGGTTCAGTAGTTTAGGAGCTACGGGGAATATACAAACATACATAGACTGCCAAAACTATAACACTACCTTTTAGCTTCGCCGCAGGCGAATTTGGTGATTTCTTATTATTGATACTTATCTAAGGTAGTTTATTGTAAGAGATTCTAATTAAAACTCTTTCCTAAAATTTTTGGAATAGATTTAAGGTTAAAAAATATCATTTCACTAAAATGTTACCATAATATGATCATTTTTTTTTACTCGTGGAAACTCCCTCGCGCCTTCACCCCACCGGGGCTTGCGGCAGGGTGGTGTGTCGCTGGGCGGCCTCGGTGGGCCTCTGTCTCCTAAACAGAGGCTCCACCAATACGTGCGTGCGACAACAGGGGGGGTCGATAGTGGACCTTTCGTTCACTACCCCTGCAGTCGCCGCACGAGTAAGGAACTGGTGTGTCCTGGATGAGGTTGAGACGCTCTCGGATCATTTATACATCCGATTCGAGCTCTCCCGGTCCCAGGGCCCCAGTAGGGGTCACGCGGCGCGGCGATCCTCCCG
>PKRV01001461.1:1782115-1925808 GCA_003709505.1 Hyphantria cunea
ATATATATATATCTTGAAACATTTAGATCAATGGTTACTTTATAAAGTAAAGCAGTATGTGTTACTTTAGTGTACACGTATAAAAGTTATTTATTTTTTATTTTATCGCTCTAAAATAATAATAGGTTAGGAATAGATTGAAAATATATGCCTAAAGACGTAATAGACTAGAAATTAATAATGATAGTAGGTAATGACGGCGTAGAGCCTTAGAGACACTGTCTTCTAATGTCCATAATAACATCAACAACAGCCTACTCTGCATGCTGTCAAGTTGCAGGTGAGGGGTATATAGGCAGTCTATAATTCTGTCGAGGAAGATCAACGAGAATTTTCAGCAAAATGCTTGTAAAGTTTTAATTTTATTAAAAAAAACACACTACATTTTGTACAACCTGCCTTGGAAAAAGGATGATTAGATAATGATAAGTTATAGCATGCTTAGAATTACTCGTAGTGACAAATATGGTAAGAAATGAGGACAACTCATATTCTTTTTATTCCAAAATTTGCTTTCAAATATCATAAAAGTCGATATCACTAGATATGGTGGTCCAAAGCTTGTATAAAATCATCCCGTCGCTCTACCGTCATTAAAAACATTCGTTGCTTTTAATTATGTTTAATTAAATTAAAGAGATAAAAGCATCGTTAATGTTGTAAGGTACAAGCTATATATTTATACAATTTATTATAAAGGTGCCAACAAGTAACATTCGAATTCGATCTTTTGCTTGTGCACCCAAACCATTCTAAATACACTATAATTTTATTTACAAAGCCTTGCCTTTTGTTTTTGGTTTTTGTTTTCGATTTACCACCGATTTTCACATTTATATAGTAAGGCAGCAATAGGCTTGAGGATTACTATGTAAGTATGATGAAAGTCTGGTTATGAAAATAGTTGAAGGATAGATTGTGTTCAATTATACAATGATTGATTCCAGAAACCTTTAGTCCTGCCGTTACCATCCGATGGATTTAGAAATGTAGCGTAACGCTTAGTCATAATTTCTATGAAGTTAATTTTATTAACGGTTATGTCAGTATTTGAGATAAATAAAGTACAATAATTTTAACCTTGCATGTAAATAAATGGAATTTGAAATTACTACACCGTATACTGCAAAACAGTGTTTACACTGGCGTGATGTCATTTTTCAACGGATGTAAACTTTACTGCAGTTCATAAATATGGAGTAATGTGAGTGCATGTGTTAACAAACGTATTAAATTTGTAATTACATATTTAATGTTTTCTGGTTTAGGTATAGTTCCATTGCCTTTTTATTATTTATTTATCTTTATTGTACACACTTAACAGATAGAAAAAAACAGAATTACTACATACAAATGTGACAATTGGCGGTCTTATTGCTCATGGCGATCTCTTACAGACAACCTCTATACGGATAATTTGGTGACATTAATAAGGGTACCAGTAGAAGGGGGCACAAATCTGCTCACAAATCTGTTCAAATGTGAATAATTTTATTTTATTAAATAATATTATTTTAAATTACACAAAAAAAACAACAAATTCAAAATATATTATCATTTATATATAAACACAAATCTTCTCATACTACACATATATACATACATATACATTAATACATACACAGACTTAATATATATTCTATAAACAAGGTATTATAATCAAAGATAATAATCCTTCACTAACTTTTTAAATACAGGCAAGGTTTTAGCGTGACGGATCGTTTCAGGTAAATCGTTCCAGAGTCTTACTGCTTGCACAGTAAAGGATTTATCTGTAAACTGGGTGGAATGTTTTGGCATTGCTAGTTTCGAATTCTCCTCATAATCTCAGGTCCTTACAATGAGTGTTGTGTAAGAACTGAAAGCATTTTTTAAGATAAGATGGAGTGTGGGAATAAAACAGAATATGTATAAAAGAGAAAGAATGTGAAGATTCCGGCGAAAGCGTATTGGTAGCCACTTGAGTTTAGAACGAAATTCAGAGATTTGGTCATATTTGCGTAGTCCAAATATAAATCGAATGCACAGGTTTTGGAGCCGCTCAAGTTTGTTTAGTTGGTCTTCGGTGAGATCCAGATAGCTGACATCACCATAGTCAAGGATCGGAAGAAGAAGAGATTGTGCGAGCGCAATTTTAGTGTTTGTGGGAAGGAAGTTTTGTAGCCTTTGCAGAGACCCCACTGCTGCAAATAGTTTGCGGCGAACTTCCTCAATCTGGGGGCCCCAAGACTGGTACCGATCCATATATATCCCCAAGTTTTTAACTTTTTCACTGTATGGAACAATCGAGCCGCTGCAAACAATGTGTGGTATTTGTTGGAAGTTTATTCTACAGTGCAGACCAGGACTACCTATTATGATGACTTGTGTTTTGGCTGGATTCACACTTAGTCCATCCTCCTACTCCAGTCACATATTCTCATTAAATCATTATTAATAATATTCACTGCTTCTATTATATTATCTGGAGAAGCTTGTGAATAAATTTGTAGATCGTCTGCATAAATATGGTAGGAAGAAAGTAATTGATTTGTGATTGAGTTAATAAAAACTGAGAAAAGTAAGGGTGATAACACGCCGCCCTGAGGTACGCCCGCTGATGTACTACTTACGTACTTTTATCGAAAATGTTTACTCCTCCTCGTGCAGAGGAGGAGTAAACATTTTCGATAAAAGTACGCTGCTGGCGACCATACAGGTAGCTACGAAACCAGTCAATTGCTGATGGATATTATGTAAATTATGTAAAAAATGCTAATTATGTAAATTTTTATATAAGGAAACAGAAATTTAACCTTAGGTTGTCTTTTTGTATTTTTGTAATTTACTATATCTTAGCTATAAGCATCTTATAACTATACATATCTTTAAAATGTACATATAAATTTTTAGACGAACTAATCCTATAATGTGTCCCTATATTCTAAAGACGAATGTAAAGAAAGACAAATATAAAATTATATCAGGAGACTTTTAACTTATAATAATTCTGCCTCGAGATCTTATCTTAAATCTACAAACTTTCTTTAAAATGTAAATCAGTACTTAAGTACATTTGAATAATGTAGTAACTGTTACGTATAGAGTAAGTTTTATTACATGTTTCTTGAACGATTTAATCAAAGCTGATTTGCTTTAATTTATTAATTGATTAAATAACTGATTAAATATATCTTAATTTTAGGTTTACCAGCGCAATGTTTTAAGGTTCAATAATTTTTAAACTTAGCACCCGGCAAACAATCAATTTTGGCAATCGTTATTGGGAAATCGATGACCTCGAATATAGTAGTAGGTATATAAAGACAACTAGTACAACCTCCAAATTCAGTTCGCGAATAACTGATATTCAGGTAAAATCAGTTAAACTAGTAACCGCCCCCATGTAATCTTGAGAATAATAAAGACCAGGAAGACAAGACTAAGTAGAGATTAGATTAGACATGGGGTTTAATGTGATACCGTGGGTAGCTTACCTGGTGTTGCCTAGCCTCTTGCTGTTTGAGGTAACGCAGCCGCTGCTCCTTAGCACAGAGCAGCTGGTGCTGTGTATCTATCTGCTGCTGCTGGCGTAGCGCCATGGCGCGCAGCTCGCCCAACGTCAGCTCCACCCCTTCCCCCAACTGTGTACAAAAGAGAACATAACAATGAGTAATAATAATAGGTTTATTGTACACCAGATATTTACAATGGTGAATATGTACTACGTTGATATATTTTAAAGTTCAAATAATGTTGTCATTTGTTTACAAAAAAAGGATTTCTGAAGTAACTGAAGTATAGGGAATAGATAAATGGTGATATGAGCACATGAATGACTTGATGGGGTTATGTAATAAACGACAAACGAGCAGAAGTGTTGATGATGGTAAACGATTACCGTCGCCCATGGAAACCCATAACACCAGAGGTGTCACAAGTGCGTTGCCGGCCTTTGGAGGATGCGGACGGGGATAGGGGGAGGGATTGGGGGGTACGGGCCTCCGGTATCCTCACTCACTCGTTGAAACACAGCGTAAGCGCTGTTTCACACCGGTTTTCTGTGAGGCCGTGGTATCACTCCGGTCGAGCCAGCCCATTCATGCCGAAAGGTGGCTCTCCCAAGCATGAATTCTCAAAGATTCTTATATTTAGATCTTAAATGTTTCATTTGATTTATCTATTGTACGTAAATGCAATAAATGTTAAGTAATACAATTAGTAATAAATTAAACTATTTATTGTCATTAAAACACCATAAATATATTTTGAAAAGAAACAGGTACTGTATTTTCACTTACTAGGTTCTTTAAAGCTGCTGAAAAACAGATATTCATTATCGGCTATTATAAAAATTTAAACCGTAACAAACGCTCCTATAAACTGAAAGTATAATGAGAATATTATCATGAACCTAATCTTCATAACACCGATTTAATGACACTGGAGGATACGAGAGCCTTGGAAAAAAAATCCCGACTCCACCCCATCCGTATTTTATTATCACGAAAAAGTCATTGTACGTTCACCTCAATACTGTTAAAATGGAAAAGTTTAACAAATTTTCTTTTTGCACACATAATTGAAACTTCGTGCTTGTTCGTGCTTTTTAGATGATCGACGAACGACTTTTTTTTATTATATTATTTAAATTTGTTAGCTGCCTGATGGAAGGCATGAACAGAATCCAAGAGTGGTGGTCACCATGCTTAATGCGAATAAGGATAATGCAATATCGTGACCCACACTATGGCGGCCTGGTGAGATGCTTCTTCACGTCACGCTTAAAGGACCCGGGATCATAGTGGGAAGGAAACTAAATATAATTTACAAAACTGATGTAAAATTTCACTTACGTACACAGATAAACATCACATTATTGATTCCGATTTACATATATCTGAATCTAACATGCATATGAAACTACAGCTAATAAACGTATTTGGTTGTTAAAAGCTCTTAGCAAAATGAAGAGAGGATTGACATGTGGTTTTTATAGTGTCAGGAACTCCTTTAGTCTGTTAAGATAAATACTATAAATGCTGTCAATACTTTGTAATCACTGGGGATGTTGGTCCAGGATTTACTAATCTTGAGTTCTTATCGTTTCATTCCTATTAAATGCCAATAATTGTATCATAAGTATGATAGTTTATTTTGTATATGGGTATCGTTTTTTTTGCTATATGGTTATGTTATGTGATGTGTACAGTATAGGGTTTACCTATTTAATGCAATAGCCTTTTGTGATATATGTGAAATGTAAAGTAATTTACGATGTAGTAAAGTATTTAAAACGTGTGTGTATTTTTTCTTATATTGACATAGAAAATATGAATTTGCGTTTCCCATTTTACCGTATTTGATTGATAAAATTATAAGATTCTAATAGGCTTAAGGTATCACGTATCCTCTGGGGAGCGCGAACATTTTATTTAATGGCAAAATGCAGAATGGCGTCTATTATATTATAACTATATATTGTGACTGAGGAGAAAAAGGCATATGGAGTAGTTGATGGTGTGTGTAGTAAAAACTACCGATACATACAATTCAAGATACACAGATTTTAGCTTGGAAGGTGTTGTTAGACTCATCGAAATTCTGAGAATGGTACATTGTATACAAAATATTTTGTGAACTAAAATCCAGCTGAATTTCATTTGGTAATCTTAAATACATATTTATAGTATAAACATAATCTGCTTATTAAAGCAGCTTTAACGTTCTATGATTCTGTTGCTTACTGAAGGTCTTAACGAACATTTAAACGACATCTAAATACAAAATATTAAGATTTGCGCAACTAAAATTGAACTCTTATCACTCAATACAATATATTAGGTAAATAATTTATCAATTTCGCCATTCACCAGTCAAGAGATTTGGTACAAGCTAAAGCGTAATCACGAAATACAATTAATTTGCACGAACTACTGCGATTTCACAGCGCGTTCGGCGATCTATGTCAACATACAACGTATTACTATAAACATTCGAACCACACACGAAGCAAATTTATTCGATGTATCTGAAACCTTTATCGAGTAGGTAATGGATTAGTTCAAGTGTTTAGTGCCATATAAAACAATCCACGCCTACTAAATGGACGAAAGAAAATAAATATCTTGTTTTTATTAACACTGATATTGCAGATAAAGATAGATAGATAGATGCAGATATATGTGGGTAGGTNTAGATAGATAAATAGAATAAATATCTAGTTTTATGTATAGTATGTATTAGTTCTTGTATGTATGTAGATTAGCTTTTATATATTACTTATTTTTGATATATTGCCAGATCTGTATATTTTGATAAATTTTTTCTTACAAAATGCACCTACATCTTGTCTTCTCTGCATCACCCGATGGTTGACTGGTAGAGAATGCCTTAGGCATTAAGTCCGCCAATGCACCTAAAGTGCATGACGTATTAAATAAATAAATAAATAAATAAAGAGGTGTTTACACTGTCAAAAATATTAAAATAAAAAGAAAGACAACTCAATCTATTATTATATATAATATTTTTGGAATATTATCAATTAAAATAACCATGGTCTAAATGTGCTTGTTGTCATCAGAACAAAAACATTTAGAGTGAATATCAGAGGGAGAGAGACATCAAGTAATTTCAATTCAAAATCTTTACGAATAATCTGAGGGCAATTATCTTTCTCATAATACTTAAAGCTAAGTAGAGATTTACTATTTCACACCACTTTAATACAAAAATGACAGGATGGGAGAATGGACATGAATGGGAGAAGAGACGAAATTATACGTATGATGTTACGTAAAACCTTTCAAAAGCGTAAGAGGCCACTTTAGTTGCGTAATTGTATTTTTGTGTACACCAGAAATTTCCACCCGACTCAATGGTCGGATTTACCAGTAGGTACAGAGTGGTAATATATGAGTGCCTTTTAAAGATACCAGTAGGTCAACGTATGAGGAGATTTATCCACCCAATGGGCTTGGCTTTTAATACGGCATTAGCGGACTGCGATTGTTTGAAATTGTCTTCATAATTCAGTCGGGTCGTCCTTTCATAACTCAAACGTAATGTATTGTTGTGGAAGGGCGCTGCCGCCCATATCTCCTATTTATTCTTTTTATCATAGCCTATTATAAGCGCTTAAGTTGTACTGGCATCGTTTCTAAATGATAATATTTTGTTGAAACCACGCAACTGAACCTAGAAATAAAACAATGAACTAGATTAGTTCAGAACATTATGGTTATTCTTAGTCAAGTCAAAGACTAGTAAAAGGAGGTTTAATTTTAAAATGAAATAATATTAAGTAACTTTTGTTGAATGTAATATATTAATGTTCATTTTATAATACTCGTATAATCTTTATTTAAACAAGAAAAATATAATTCAAATACATTCTAGCAATAGGTAAAGAAAAATGCAAAATTTGTACACTACATAAAGATGAATCAGAATTACCAACTGTATGTCAATCTATGGCCTGGCTTTTCCATATCACCAAAAAGTCTACTGTGGTGTACATCGTTACTATCGTATCGTTATCTATCGTTTGAATTCGAGATGAGAATGTAGCTAATAATGGAAATATAAGAACTATTTTTTGTTTTATTTCAAGTGATTATCATATCCTATATCTCAGGCCCTATTATATATCTTTTTTACATAATACGGCTATTAGATCATTCGCAAATCTGATCTTACTATGAGTAGCAGAGCCTGACTATTACTGTACTTAGTCTACGAAAATGCTGTTGTATTAAATAAATGTACTAAATTTTGCGTTAATGAACATTATTATTAATAATCATTAATCTAGGTGTACTAAATATTAGTTTAATACCAATGGAATACATACTTTCAAGTTATCGATGAGGAGTGAATCGGCAACCTCTTATCAAATCTTAGGCCCTTATCATTTAAAGTACCACAGTCTAAAGAACTTTAAAGATAAGACAGGATCGTAATAGTAAATAAGTTGTAAAAGCTCACAGCTTCGAATGGAAATATTTCATTAAACAGAAGTTTTTACGGCAATATCTTCGTGGCAAGTTGAGGGAAATTCTTGGATTTGGACCCTTTATCGTCGGAATTAAGGGCGTTTGCGGGCACAATTTATATATATCCTGACACTTGTTGATAGCCGACCCTGTCTGAGCTCTGATGTATCGGCGGAAAGATAAATTGTATTTCTGCCAGCCCGTGAATGAGTACAATGACGTTCAACGTTTGTATTGAAATGCGGGATGAATGGGGGCCGGATATGGCGTGATAAAAATAAAGATTATAACTATTAATCTTTAATATACACTTGAATGGCTATAACAAGATATGAAAGAACAATTTAATAAAAGAAGTTTAAACATTTTGGATATTTATAAGTTTATAATTCTTTTCATGTGATCATCAAGACATTCAACATAGTAAGTGAAAGCGTGCCGTGATGAGATGTTACGATATATTTACGTATGTTTGTAAGCATATAAGTATACCAGGTTTAGAGGTTAAGAAACCAATAATATTTAATACCAATAATAAGTAATGGCTAATAATAAAAACGAAAATTTAATTCCAATACAAACTGTTCCTAGATGTGAAATATTTGATAATGGTCAGATGACTAGATGTAAGATATTTATCTTTTAGGAATAATTAATTACACTTGGTTCTCAGATATTTATAGTTACGTTCAAAATTATTTTTCCACTTTTTACACAAATATACCTATATAGGTGATACGATGTTCAACGGGTTATCTAGTAGTATATATCTATAAATATATAATATATAATAACAGATCAATAGAATAGATTCTTAGATTTTTAAACGACTTTGATATACGACTAGGTTAGCTTTTAATGTATTACACAATGTGCAAATTACTGAAGTTTAAATGAACAACATTACATTATTCGTTAAAATACGGGAGCGGCTATAAAAGTCCTGTCTCGTGCGACGTGTTTTTAATTTAATTGCACCTTTATATGCGGCGAAATTTTCTCTTCTTCGTAAGTTAATATACTAGGGAATTTAAAACGTATCTAATTTATTATAAGCTTCTGTTTCCCGTACCTAATTATACTGTAGATGTTCCACAGCCTTCAACGAGACTGCCTCAGGCACTACCTATTTTTCAATTATTTATTACATTTAACTAACATGCCACGGTAAAAATTTTAATTATAAGAGGCTGAGATCACATTAGGTCCGTTTAATTTTCGGAAGAGGAACGTGAATACCGTCTCAAGAGCAAAATGATAAGAGTGAAATAGACGTGCGCTTGGTGTATTGCTTATTTTTTCTACTACTGTCAACAAACTTCAAAGGAAGTATCTGTTTATAATTTAAAATACCTTTTCACTAAATTTATATGACAGTAAGTACGGTACCTATATTAAAAAATCAAGTTCTAATATTTTTATCCGTCTATATGTTTGTTCCGGCTAATCTCTGAAACCACTGTACTGATTGTGAAGGGTATTTCACTGACATGATATAAGGAGTAGCCTAGGTTCCCTTATCAGACTAAATTCGACCTACAGCGTTACCCGCAGTTGTTCTTGTAAAGTAATAACCGTAACTCAGCAATTGTGATATAAATATATGTAATCAAAGACCTTTTTAAGTTATTGCACTAGTAGCAGTAATAGCTGGTCAATGAGCAAGGCTAACGTTGTAATTACCTAACGCACGCTAACTTAAACATAACGCTATATTAAACCCATAATATTAAATTCATTAATTAAAAAAAAATGTTTCTGGACATCTAATACAGGACTAGTCCCAAATTAATCAGAGCTTGTAATATAGGTACTAGGCAACTGATATAAGCACTTATATACACACACAGTATAACATTATAGTAATATGCAAACACCACGTACATTTACCTTGAGGATAATCATTTATGAAATAAATATCATTCATAAAATACCTACCTTCATGAAAAAATACCGGACTTCGGTTAGGCATATCAAAAAGAAAAACCCTTTTGCTCCAAACAAATATTTGCTATTTTATGCTCGTTACTGAAAGGTACGCAAATATAAGTTCATAACATAGAGAATTCGAATTCGTTTGCCATATAATATAAGCTAGACTAGTTTAGTGCGATATAAACGTAAGTGAATTTCTGTGTCGTGCCATTGTAAAAATGTGGATACGCTACGTTCACGCCTTCATGCCGATGAATAATGTATAAGAAATGATCACTAATGGTGCCCACCAATCGTTTGTTATTCCAACTTTACATTTGTTATTTTTGGTGACAAATTTATAACTCCCTTTGTGTTGAGAAGTACTTATATTGTGGAATAGTATATTTTTCTTTCTTTATGATATAAAAGAGCAAATGTGCAGACGGATTGCCTAAAAGAAGTAACTACAGACGCCCATGAGCATCTATAAATCCAAAGTCATAAGGCCGCCTGAATCCTCCTCTTCAGAATCAAATGGACGAATGATTATTTTAAAATAAACCAAATACTGTATGGGTTGTTAGTGGACAACTTTGTACTATGTTAGAGTTAACTTAATTGATTGCAAATCCTTCGACTAAGCTATCATATTATGCGGCACACTCATCGAATGTTTTATTTCAAGTAAATTAAAAAACAATTTTTTTTACATACCATATACACATTTTTGAATTAAATTGTCTTTACCACGGTGTTCAAATTTTGATTAATTTGCCATACAGTTTCTTAAGAAATTTCACAGAAACTTTGAATTACATATTTAAATTGACTATTTGCTGGGAAATTATAGCTTTCATTACTTAAACTTTATATTTTTTGTTTAACAGACTGTTTCGCCTGAAAAATTTGCTTGAGTACATTTACAAAATTCTTTTTTCATATTAATATATCATCATCATCAGCTTATCGCAGTCCACAGCTGGACATAGGCCTCTCCAATTGCACGCCACTTGGTTCGATCCTCGGCTTTCCCAATCCAGTTCCTACCAGCCGTCTTGCGCAGATAATCACTTCACCTGTCCTGTGGACGTCCTATACTACGTTTGCTGAGACGCAGCCTCCACTCAAAAAACCGTTTACCCCAGCGGTTATCAGTTCTGCGGCTAATAAGGTCAGCCCACTGCCACTTCAGCTTGCTAACCCTACGGGCATGTCGATGACATCGGTTCTCTGGTAGATCACCTCATTCCTGATGAGTTCCTTTAGAGAAACGCCGAGCATAGCCCACTCCATAGCACGCTGAACCAATTTTAGTTTATGGACCAGCCGTGCCGTAAGACCTACGTTTCGGCCACGTATGTCATGACGGGTAGGACTGATTCTAGACTTCTATCTTTAGGCACTACGGAATCGACGATGAGAAGACCCAATGAAGTTTCTTAACCCCGCCCAACCCAGCCAAATTCTCCTGTTCACTTCTTCCTCGAAATTGTTTCTACATAACTGCAAAGTCTGCCCGAGGTGAGTACCAAAAATTTGTGTATATTTTTGAATAATTTCGGTAGTACATGTTCATTGAACACCACCTTTGTTTTGTCCAAGTTAATCTGTAGACCGATGCGTACAGAAGAGTCAGCCAGATCGTTCATCATCTGTTGTAGGTCCTGCAGCGTCTCTGCCATGATGACAATTTCGTCCGCAAATCGTATGTGAGAGGTGTATTCATCACTCATAATAATTAATAAATGATTTATACATATAAGCATAAATATAATAAAGGTGCACTCAAAAAACGTGTCCTCAACTGCATAATATACGACACATAATTTTTGCTAAAGTTTGCACTTTAAGGGATAAATTCTCGTCTATGTTGAGTACTATCCTGGACACAGATTAAGATGAAAATAAATCCTTCTATAAAATCTGGGGTAAGTGCAATCTTTCCTTGAACTTTTCACTCGACTCAAGCGGAAAAACAGTGGTGATTTTTCAAGTGGCCAGTTAGTTATATTGGATGGTCTGTGTGAGTTTCAACAAAACGGAGGGGAAATCAAAGCGAAAAGAAGGTATGCTTCGGAGTCAATTATGCATTGAGCCGTGTTGTGTTTACGTGCACGGAATGGGGTTCTGCTTTAAACAATGCGAACAACTTTTTATACAGATGTGAAATTTATAAATTTTTGATGTGACATTTTTGTACGGTTTATTTTTCAGTGCTTTTGTCCGGCTGAAAATGTCCATCGGCACTTGAAAAAATAAGAGTATATTTTATTGCATGTTTGTGATTTCCAATTTTATTCCGTAGTCTATAATGTGAAAGGTGGCTCCGATAAAAGGCTCTAGACGCTCTAGTACACAACATAAATGTAGCTCAGATTTATTATCCTAGCAGTTAAAATATACTTATTACATTGTCCACATGAATAAAAGTTAAAAAAGTAGGTATGACGTTATAGTCCAGTATTCATACAAATTTCTTTATGAAATAACCGTTTCGTTATTAACAAATAGGTTATATGTAAGTTTCAATTGAATTCAAATAATTGAGATTTCAATACATTTGAAAAAAAAATGTTACGAAGATTTATTCTATCGCGCGTGGTATGTATATATGCCCCACTAAATTGGTGCGCTACGCCGTATCGAATTACTTAGTGATATAACATAGAAAAGGGGACCAAGAGCCCATAGCCTAGTACCTTTGCGTTCACGTTAATAATAATCCAAGAGCATTCTAAATGCGTTTCGCGTTCAGTTCAGAAGTTGTTAACAGCTTTCCTTGCTCCACGAGTGTCGTTTCAAAGGCAGTGTTAGCTCTCAGAAATTAATTACTGCTTGTTCACAAAGCCCATAATTCAGTCGAGCAATGTTCTTAGTGTTCTGCTTAATAACTTTGCAAATTATGACACATGTTTTAATTTTAGATTCTTGCGATCGTCCAGATTATAAAATTGTAAAGTATCTCTGTAGAGGATGTTAAAGTGCAATGTTTACCAAAGGTTTAAATGCTTGACCTATTTCAATTTCAGAATAACTGTTTTGGTTTCGTGGTTAACATTAATGTATCTATGAGAACAATAAGACTACGTATTTAGTTTTAGCATATGTTCATAAATTCTATGGCATATACATTTGTTGGTTATTCAACACACTTGATATTAATTGAAGTTAAAATTATTATTATTTCCAAGAATAATTTGTTTTTATTGGATCTTAAAGTACACGAGATTGTTTGATTGTTTGGAACATCAATTCAGTATTTCTATTGAAGGTTATTTTTTTTAAAATGATTAAAGTACTTCAATAATGATTAAAGTACTTCAATACCTGCCTCGTTGGTCTAGTGGTTAGCGTAAGCGACTGCAGATCAAGAGGTCCCGGGTTCGATTAAGGGCTTTTTTTCTTATAAGAAATTCTTAATAGCAGCCCGGAGTATGGAAAATGGCAGCGTTTCCCGCTCGTGCCTGGGAGAGCACGTTAAGCCGTCAGTATAGTTGTCATGAACATCTATGGCAATCGTCATTGGGAAGTTAGTGCCCTCAAATATACTGACAACTAGTTCAACCTTCGAATTCAGTTCACCTGCAGAGTTGCGGAGGTCAGATGCCAGTCGCTCTGTGTAAAAACCAATATTCAGGTCAAACCGGTTGAACTAGTAACCGAACCCAAATAATCTTGAGAATATAAAGGCTAGGAAGATGATGATTAAAGCACCTCAACAAATGCTGATTCCCATAAACCCCTTTCCATTGCAATAGTAATAGCAAAATGATCCCTACCTTTGAAAATTTTTCAATATGTTTCATCTTAGGTATGTTGATAGTAGATTTGGAATCAGTAATGATTGATGCCAGTCACATTCAGTAGTAAGCTCTTGTTTTTAAAAGATATTACACGCATAATTGAAAAAGTACATAATTAATTAATCTGAAGTGCCAATAAAGTCAAAAAGAACGTACAAAAAACTTGTTCAGAAAGGTAATTAAAGCTATCGAGTGGACGGACAAGTGCCTAGAAGGTAGAGGACCTTCTATCGATCGTTGAATAATACATTGGATCATGTGAGTCCACTCCTTCCGAGTAAAAATAGTTTTGTGTAAATTGTAAACTTCTGTAGTGACTCATTTTATTATGCAGTGATCTTGTATATGTACGACACGTTTTATTCTGTATTTAACCTTCTTTAATAAAATTATATTTGAAAATGGAATGAAACCTGAGAATGACCTACTTTTATTTTTTAACTGACTACGGCGTAGTCAAAAAGAAAGGTTTTGGTAGTCTAAGTATAACATCGAAGCGCTTCAGGCTATATAAACTTTAACAAAAAGTTTTTCGTAGTCAGGTAGTTTTATAAACTTTTTCTTGTTCAACAAAGTGATCGTGCTTCTCCCCATGTATTTTGTCACTTGGTGAATTCAAATTGGTTATTAGCTCTGAGGTATAAAATAATGTATTATTTATTTGACTTATATCAAAATCCATGTCATCTTGCCTTAACTAATACCGCTCGTCAGTCTCTCCGTTTAACAATAAATACGTACAAAGCAAACTCAAGAGTAAGGAATCCTAATATCTTTTATGTATTGGTAATGGTATCATAGCAGTGTAATAGCATATACAACTTCATTTATAACAAATAATGACGTCGTTAAAGTGAAATATAGGGATTTATTTCTTTTAATGTGACATTTATTCTATTTAATGTATTCTTAAAAGTAGCAGTGAACGGGTTAGCTATATATCTCCTTTTACATAAATATAATTATGTTTTTTAAACCTATAAAACATGGATCTGCAACACCAGAGACGTCACATGTGCGTTGCCGGCATTTAGGGGATGAGGATAGGGGGTGGGGTCGGGGTATGGGCTTCCGGTATCGTCACTCACTCGGTGAAACACATCGCTTGCACTGTTTCACGCCGGTTTTCTGTGAGGCCGTGGTATGAATGTAATGTTATTTTATATTTCTATTCTACATAAGTGTAAAACCAAGTCTAAGGCCAGTCACCAATTTTCAATTAAGTTTTTAGGTAGTTAACGGCCATTTAATCTTCTTTAACATGTAAAAGTTGCTGATAAATATATGTAACCCTAACTTATATGTCGCCATCCAAGATTTGTGAAACCGAAATCAATAGTTATTTTACAGATAAGTTGACAGTCTATTAGGGACTTTATCATCAAGTGGTGGAACTGTTCCTAAAGAAGCTGCCAGTTAATTAAATAAATAGTTTTTTACTACATTAAAAGTAATTTAGTGGGGATAAAGTTGTCCACAGGACGATTGGTATAACGATTTGCGCAACATAGATGGCAGAAACTGTATACAAGAAGTCGATTAGAAAGGCGTGCTATGGGAGAGACCTAAGTCCAACAGCGGAATTGCAATAAGCTGTTAATGACGCTGATACTGATTATGTTTCGGTATATATAAGTCGGTTCGACAGGAGTGGATATCACAGCTTCACACCAAACCGGTACTTAGTAACTCTATTGTTATTTTTCAACGAGCGTATAAGATTTTTGGATGGGGGGAGGGGCTCGAAGGACCATAACAATCTTGTGATCCTAGAGTTGCAGGTGTGAATGAGCATTATCTAAGTAAATTAATATATTTGTAAATCTTTGTAAACCTATCTTATATGGATATTCTCTTCTGCGTATAACTTGGATATTCAGTGAAGTGATGATACAATAGGAGAGTTATATGGATCATTGCTCTCATGAATTAATTAAGTTAGGGTTTACCGGTTTTCAATGTGTTATATTTGAAGTATAAAATTCAAATATTTGACAAATCAGTGCAGTGATTTAATCGTATTAATTACACACTTATTAAATTACTGTTTGAGATTTGCATGTTTTATTTTCTATAGCTAAAGCTATATATAGCAAAAGGTCAAGTAGTTGTATTAACATTCAAGATTTATGAAATGAATTCTGTATCTGATCCACACACCTATAATTTATTAGAATTAAAGTAGTTTTCAATTATGCTGGTCTTTTTGTGTATAATATATATACACATTACGAAAAGAGATGCTATACATATATGTCGATTTATTATTATTGTTTTGAAGACATCGTTTCATATGTTCCAATTTAAAAAAAAAATCTTTTATTTGCTGAAATCCTTGAAACAGTGAAACCGAGTTTAAAAAAACTCTAATTTGTGCTAATATTCAACAGTCTGACAAGAAACTATTAGCAAATAATTAAAATTAGAATTGTGAGTTTCCACTATATCACATAAAACAATTTGAAATCTCATATGAATGTACATCAGAGTAATTAATATTTATGGCGACGCTACGGGTCGGGGAAACTTTATCAATTAATTTCTCACTTCACCTCTACAAACATGCAAAAACCCTCGTGAGTTTAATAATGCACTAATTACAAGAACATACATCTTTAAAGGTGTTTTGTCTCTTCCGTATTATTATGAGGCCCGTGTCGAATTTCGTAGTACATAAACGTCGCACGTATGTTGTGTTGAATTTAAACAACTTTGAAATACGTTTCAGCCTATCTGAAGTGTATTTCAAAAACAATATCAAAACTATAGTTGACTAATAAAAAGCTCCAAGATTCATCAGTAAGTATTACTGAACAAACATCGGTTCTGAACGATCTCTTAGAAGCAATGTATATTTTACTTGAAAAATACTCGGAAGGTATTGAAAAATTAATTGAATTTGATTGAAAAGCATCACTTACGTTTAGAATATGGTCCATTTTATTATAATAGAGAGTGGTAAACCTAGTACATTATAAAATACAGTGTAACAGAATAATTCCCAATGGATTGTCGGGTTCACCTTTGTTATAACTAGGGTAATCGGTTTTCCTAGACTGCTTGGACTTTAATAAAATTATAAGTTCATTTGCAGGAATTCCGTTAGCTTTTTACTCATAAATGGCTTTTTTTGAGATTTTCATCATAAAGAACGGCAATATAAACAATCAATCTATCATCATAATATCTAGCTTAAGTACTGGCAACAAGAGTCCTGTCTGTGATTGTTATCATCAGAATAATAAATAGTTAAAAACTAGTAATTTTTTTTGTTTGTTTCGGCGCAATGTGGGCATGAATAGTCCAAACACGTTTTAGTTGGGTTGCCGTCTGCAATACATTTTATTTTAAAAGTACTTGTAATATTTTGTAGTCAGTTTTGTCCATTAATTTATATTAATGTTTTAATCTATGTATTAGACTAAGTGAAACTGTGTTTACAACGTAATCCTCTAAGAAAAGCCTCAAACAGTTCTAGTAATTCAATTATTCAGTCTTGTTTGTTAGTTGTCGTTTATTCAAGTTTGGTATTAATTTTAAATACAAAATATTGAAGTCTAGAATACGATCATATTATATATTTAATAAAGAATTATAATTAAGAATTCTTTTAGTGGTACTGTATTATTTGGATTCCAGAGTTTCAATCTAATTATAAAGAGCGACGATATTTTATTTCTCGCTAAATGGACAAAATTACATATTTGTTTACGAGTGTAATTATCTACTATACCATACGAATAATGTTATTTAGTAAGGTATATGAAATTTCTTTTTTAAAAAGGTAATTGTCGCATAAGGAATAGTTCTGTGTCGCATTGGGCTATGCAAACATGAAAGAAAAAGACAGAAATACCCAGACTCGGGACAAGAATCTATGGACCACACAAAGAATAGAAAGAAACGATGCGTATCTGTTATACTGAAAAAGTTGACAATTATTATATAATGAAAGGTAACAAATATCCTTTGATAACAAAAAGTAAAGAAAATGTGTTTTAGGGGCTTGATTGTGTTACACAAGCTAAACAGGATCGCGAAATTAATAAACTTACTGTTTATTTTCAAATAAATCTATTAAGTGATTGCGTACAAATTTAGACTTTAAGCGTTAAGCATGTATTTTACTCTATAACTGTATAGAAGTCTAACAATGGCAGGTCAAATTAAACTAAAGGAAATGAATAGGTAAAAGACACATGAACTTTGGTCAAAGAATGATCACTGGACATCTCCAGAATATATTTTTATTATGTGTTAGCCTTACAATCGAGGTATTCTCAGGATTTAGCCTGTCCTTATTATTTTAACATAAATCAAGTGAAGCTCCGCGTCACATGGTGCATGATTAATGATGATGGTGTTTAGTGCATATTAAATTATATTATACATATAGGTTTGCGCGTTCACCTAATTCCTATAAAAAGTATATTATTTGAGTTTCTAATCTCATAACTGATACCTACGCATAGTAATCAAAATAATATTTAATACTCATAATCTAACAGTGAGAAACTTTGACGAATGTACTGCCTGTTTGCTTTAACGATTAATAAAATAATTTTATTTTTTTGCCGTTCATTTACTGTCCTGTATTTCTATCAACACAAATTATTTTTAACTGTTTTACCAGCTAAACTGCACTAACTTCAAGGATGACATAGTGGTATAAGCAATTACGTTGCTACTTCCTATCCCCATTGGGACAGCACACCATAAAATATTGTTGTTCTGGGTTTGGAAGTTCTTGATGACCGTTCGATATATGTTGATGAAACCTCTTATGATACCTTTATTCCAAATGCAGGAGTTGTCTTTAAAAACAAGCAAATAAAGAATAATGTCTATGAAGAATAATAAAAAGAGACTACAAAGTTAAAGAAAAATTTATGTTTATTTTATATCAAGTCTTCTATCTCATCAATAAATCTTACTTATAATCAGGTAGAGACCTTTGAAATGACCTACTTACTTTATGGTATCACTGCCAAATATAACACAATGTGACAACAGTCACGTTTATTCAGTCAATTTTAATTGCGATGCCATTAATCAAGATCATCATCATCATCATCAGCCTATCGCAGTCCACTGCTGGACATAGGCCTCTCCAATTTCACGCCACTTGGTTCGAACTATGATTTCTCGCATCCAGCTCCTGCCAGCCGTCCCGCGCAAATCATCGCTCCACCTGGCCTGTGGACGTCCTACACTACGTTAATCAAGATAAACAGACTAATTGCTAAGAGATAAAGTAGATAAGCCTTTGCAAATTTACTTTTATTTTGTAATATATTTTATTTTTTCTAGTATAATTATTTTCTGAACTTTGCTATTTTGTTTATGTGCCTGTGATACGTTAAAATAGAGCAGAGTGATAATTTAGTTATTGAAGCTACATAAGTCTTTTACGGCCTGGGTGACGCAGCGGAAGCGTTAGCGACTGCTGTGCTTGCGGTCTCGGGTTCTATTCCCAGGTCGGACCAAATGTTTGTATGATCTGCAAATATTTCTTTTGGAGTTTGAGTGTTTTCTATGTATAATAAATATGTATTTACAAAAAAAATTAAATGTATTTATATCAGTAGTCTAGTACCTAGAAGTTCTGCTTAGTTTAGGACTTGATGGTGTCTTAATATTAAAAAAATATTTGATATGAGCTTAAATGTTAAAAAAGCACGAGGTATAAAGATCAATTCATCTTGCATAGCTCTTTTATGCATTCCCTTTTTTTTATAATGTGTGGAAATCCTCAAGGATGTCCTCCGCCTTGGGATGAAGGGGTCTGTCAGACTTTTACTGACTAAAATCCCCGGTGTTCCGTCTCTCACCTACCCCAGGGATCCGAGAACTTAAAATGCATCCGCAATCCCCGACTGGTACCGGCCCGCTGCTGCGGACCACATCTCGTCAGCGAGAGGAGTGAGGTTTTTGATTCTCCTCGAGACTTCAAGCGGGTGCGCACAGGAACACTACGTGCCGCCACCTTTGGTCCGGTTGGTTGGGGGGCGACGAACATTGCTATGCATTCCTGATCCAGATCTTTACAAGTAATCCAGCAAGGCGATTGTCTCTCTCTTTCTGTGTGTATATATATATATATATATACTATATACTGCAAACGCCCATAAATTTTATCAGTCACAAAATACACTCATAAACATTCAGCAACCATTGCAAATTAAAATAACTTTAAAACGTCAATAAAACATTAATAAAAAATAGGTTTTTACCTATTCAATTTCATAACTTAAATATTTATTTTTGTTGATCGTTTCATGTAACTCATACACAATGTAACTATGGCGTCACACTCAACGAATGAAAATATCGATCAGTTCTTTCAGTTACAATTGAAATACATTCTGAGGTATATGAATATAAATCAAGCAATTCGGTCAAGGTGACTTTTAAGGGGGCGTAAGGTCATAGAGTGATGTTAAATAGTTTCTATTACGACTTTTTTACCGCCTCATAGAAACAACATATAGTTATATATTTGCGCCTCCAGCCGTCACCACGAATTAATTTGCATGCAAAACACACTTATGGTTTACTCCCTTCAAGCGTATGATATCGTTTAATTTAACTACATAATTAATAATGATGAAATTATTTACATAGTCAAATTTAAATATACTACGACTATTCCAGACTGGTGTAAAATAAAGTTTTAAAGGTTGGTGGGGGAAATATTTTTGTACAAACGTTGGGTGTACTACTAAATTATTAACTTACTGTGAAAGAAGAGGGTTATGATTTTCGAGTGTATATATGTAACTAAGCCTAAACGGCTTGTCGTGTTTTTATCTGAATGGTGTCAATAGATTCGTCTTAGTCGTATTAGCGACACAGGGTACATCGAAATTAAAAAAAAACATACTTAAAAAAAGTATAGCATTAGGGTTTTTTTAATTATGCGTTACTTGTTTTATATTGCATATACGTACATGAAAAATGCACAAGAAATAAAGATACGATGTATTCAAGTAACAAAATTATTGAGATCGTCATGATTAGCACAATGATGATAAATGATTAATTAAATTTATCGGTAGTTTAGCTAGAGCTTGTACATAATTTACAATAAATTATACATCCTTTAAGCATTCTATTAATAAGTTTAGGCAAACAAGCACTTCGATTTTTTCAAACTTTTTAATCGAAAAAGTTTTTCAAGTTAAAGTATTTTGAAATCAAAACGTCGGTTAAACGGGTGAACTCTGATACAAAACTCGTTTTCTTTTTGTAGCAATAAGAAATGTTTATGTTGTATATTTAAATATACGTTCAAGATTTAACATCATTAAAAATAATCAGGAACTTTAACCAAACAACCGACTTCTTATATTTTAAAGCAATATTAGTGCGAGCGAGTGCTAATCTGAATCTTTTCACGAAAATCAAGAAATATATAGAGCTGACTGCCAATATTTGCTAAGAAGAGATTTGATATATAAGTTTGAGTTTAGTATCCTTTGTGACCTTGCAATATTAATGCTAATAACTATTGAATGATGACTGAAAATTCATGAAATCAAATCAGCACTGTAAGGTACTCTTAATACTATGTACGAGGTAGAAAAAGTACTAAGTACACTACATACAAAGTCGAACGCGTTTGTAGATAGTAAAAGTTATATTATAGTCGTGTTATAATCTATCCACAACGTTATATAAAGCCAGAGCAGCCTGTCAAATACCGGGCGTAATAAAATTTTAATTGAATTTTTAATTAGGGTGCCTCACTTATCTGATAGACTGAAAATTCATTATTTTCGGCACATGCCTTCGATAAGTTAAAATCTATAGGTTCGACCAGGATTACATTTTTGATAATATTAAGATTCGATAGGCTAAGAGCTCTGTAATAAAAGTAAGCAATAATAAATCTCTTTATAAAGGTACTGAAGTCAGTACAGAGTAGATTTAACATACCCACGTTCCCATTTAAGAGTTTTATAATCTATTAGTTATTGCTCGCGGCTCCGGCGGCGTCTATGTTGGTTATCGCGATAAGAAGTAGTCTATGTTCTTTCTGCAAAATCAAAGTATTTCCATGCCGAATTTCATTGAAAGTGGTGCAGCGGTTTAGCAGTGATAGCCTATCAGACAGACAGACAAAGTTACTTTCATATATATAATCTTAAAGTATTTTAGAATTATCATTAATCATATTCTAAGAAGAACATGTTCCAACCCCAGATAAACACAATTAATCATGCTATATTAAGATATTAAGAATAAACAAACTGATGTTCCTTTCATTCTTGATTAGAATTCCAGCATCTTGGAGCTTCACATTCTGAGCACGGTGGTAGTCCTTACTCGTTATAATATTGTAAAAGAGATTTCTCGGCAGGCCGGAGATAGGCTATTAACGTAATTAGGTTTTATAATGTTACACGTTTCGAAAATAAGGAAAAAGCTAGGAAAATAATTAAATATATATTTATTAAAAACTTACTTTATTTAACATTGATTTTTGATACAATATATTCATTGTGTCGACGAAGAGGAAAAAAAAATAAAACTCATTTGGAACTCGATGAACTCAATCTTGATCAACTGTCATGAAACTTCCTTCGTAAGATATACTGTATTGTTTGTTCATATTTCGTTTAACACAAACAAATATAGGAATATAATATACAATTCATAATTGAATTTGTATTGTTTTAGACTGGTAAATTGGAGCCAACGCCATTGTGATTTACTGTGCCGGTCGCACCTGTATCCGTTACCTTTGCACATAATAAACGTATTTATTTATTAAAAACACAGTTGGTTCAGGTATGGTTAACATGAATGTTAATGGACAAGACTTTAAACTGGACACAGTATGTTTGGTGGTAGTTAGAATAGAAGTTCTCTATAATATAATAGAAGACTCAGACAGGCTAATTAAAACGCCTAGTGTCAGTAAAAGTAGTCAGTTCCAAAAAAGTTAATATTAGTTCCAAAAAGTCAATTTCACACCTTAAAGTATCAATTTATCTACTACCTAAATTTTCAAGCGTCATTTGTTAATGAACGGTCTATCTTTAAATAAAGGAATAACGACATCGCGAATTAATCGTCAACTAGTCGATAGTAATCAGCGTAACCCACTGTAGTATTTAATATTTCTCGCTAATAAACAAGATGGCCATTACCAAAGAATTATAAAACTAAATGTAGAATTTTAAATTTCATTATTAAGATTTTCCTTAAAGACATACATACTTAAAAGGAATTACTGCACTATCATACACAACCACATACGTCTGATTTCTGTAGACTTTTAAATATATGTGACCCAAAAGCAATTCTTAAATTTAATTCTTAAAGGAAAATATAATTGACTACACTGGAAAATATATTATCATGCATTAGGTATTCGAGGAACACATTTGTCGATCGCGCTGTAAAATTATTAATTCACAACTAGTCAAAGGCTACCTTCAGTGATGTGTGTTCAATCTCGTAGCGACCTGTAACGGTACCTAGGGAAAAGTCCAACCGACATTTAGGACTCATAACTGGATGCCCCCAAATTGAAGTAATAAAAATATGTAGAGCAATCCGCATTTATTACAAAAAGAATTTAGGTAACCGAGTGGATCTCTCCACTCGGTTACCTCCACAGATGTGACATTAAAGTTGAATTTTGGGTGAAATTTTAGTTAATTTCTGTCGCAAAAAAATTTGTTTATATCGCTTTGTATTGTATTAATGTATATGTCACGTACATATGTAGGTATGTTTAAATGTCAACGATAGACTATTATAACGAAAAAAAATCTTGGAGTCATTTTAAAACAATAAAAAAGGGGAAGTGCTTGTATCAATAATTCAAATTAAGTTAAAATCAAACAAGAGTGCCAATATTCCCCATCTGTAGTCTGCTTAAGCATGTTTCGGGCCATTTGCTAGGGCCATAACTTTACTCGCACCAGTGAACGCGATCTGAACTTACTACCTCAAGAAATATATGTTCTGAGGTCACTGAACTAATGTAATAATATCTATTGGTTAAATGTTTAGCAATAAAGTTCGTTAAACATACTTTTTTCGTTGGTAAAGTTTATATTTGTGCCCAGGTAACGAAATAAAATATGAACATGACGTATTTCAGCAAGTGACTAACAAGTATGAGAGATAATATAGTAGTTGAACACGGATTCCAACACTTCTTCACCTATTTATCATAACGAGACATATTTTAGAACGTATTACCATTTGTTATAGTATAATAGTAAAAAGAGAATAAATAATATTTTATTTACGTAACTGATATATTATATTTACATAACTGAGTGGGAACCGAAACCACAACCTGAGCTTGAGAAATCAGGATCAACTACCATTCTTAAGTAACTGTGAAAATGATTTCAATATCAGTTCTTAACATATTTTTATTTTTAAAGTAACTTTATAAAACAGAAACTATTTAAAAGAATAAACTTGTTTGTGAAAATAAAATAGAATGATACCAAATAATAAGTAAGGCATACTTTTTGATTCACGCTATATATCTAGAGCAACAATGAAACGACCCTGGTTCGCCACTTATGGTCCGTTTTGTTCTGTTCCTGTCCCTGTCCCTATTCTTCTAGTTGACGTTATTACTTGCCCTTCTCTATTGTCTTCCAATTTTAGCCACATGTGAAAATAAGCCTTTGTGAGGTTCTAATAATGTGAAGCATCCATTTTCTATTGCTGTAATCTTTGCTGTGAAATTGCTGTGTTGGACTATTCAATTTTACAATGTCCTCTACAAAAGCCAAGAAGGATTCAATAAAAAACGACATTTAAAAGTCTCATCTCGGACATTCTTGGCCGCTAGTAGCCGAGGCATCTCGACACTTTTCTGCACTTAGCTTCAGTAGATACCTACGTCTTAGTACGAAGCACTATGCGACCGCAATATGTATCTAGAAAAATGTGAACGCTTTTATTATCGAGGATATAAATTGTTATAAAAGTGCGTCTCATGTTGAGCAATTTACGACTGTCAAAACAAGAACTCGAGAGCCCTTGTTTGTTACAATTACGAAACCATAGTTTGGCGTATAACTGGAAAACAATTTATGGGCACCTTGTTTTTTGCAATCCATTAGGCTTGGGCCCATTCTCTTTTTTTTTAGGATGAAATTTCCATGCTAATGGAAACGATTTTACTAATGATGTCATAAATATTTTGTTGCGTATACAAATGAACGTTAAGCTTTTTTAGCTGAAAAACAATTACCGATCCTTTAGAACCAAGGCAAACTTCATCGCTTAAAATAAGGCAAGTTGCGCTGTTCCGCAAGCAGGGACCGTAGTTATTACGTTATTATTATCTATGTATATTTAAGAATGACTGATCATTTAGGTGATAGAGTTTTTTCGATAACTCAACTCGATAGAACCGATTTTTTTAAATACTAGATCCAAATTTGGGCTGGAATCCTTAGTTAAATTGATAATATAAGTTATAAAAGGGTATAGTCTTTATAGTAAGTTCTGTGTCACAAACTACAGTAATAAAATTTTTATTACCAATTGTGATGTCAAATTTAAATAAATTATAGCAAGTATAAACGTAACTTAATCGGTGTATCAAAGACATCGTGAGCTAAATTACCGCAATGAGATATTAAATACGTACGATTTTAATGAAGGTGAAGCAAATAAAATTTATTTAACTGCCGATAGCTCGGGACAACTTGGTCAGTAAAAGTGCACTACTTATTGTACGACTTCATATTTATTAAAGATGAAATACCGTGTACCAGAAAGATCAATGTGTTGTAACGCAATGATCTTATTGTTATAGAATAAACAAAACAATACTTCAGTGAGTTCAATACGGTCTAAAATTCACGGGCACAAGGCCAAAATTACGAAGATAAAGTTAATACTCTTGTGTTTACTTTATGATTTACTGTATTTCCAACTAAATTAACCTTTGTACGAAGAAGTTATAGTTAAATAAATAATTACGTTTATTTTGTCGAACTTTGGACTCTACAATATGCGTCAATAAATAAATAATAAATATTTCAGCCATCTAACAACAGCGCCATCTAGTCCTAATCTAAGCAAAGCTTGTATTATGAGAACTAGATAACTGATATTAATACATACTTTTTTTAAAATACATATTATACATAGAAAAGACCGAAACTCCGAAACAAATATTTGCAGATCTCACAAAAGTTTGGTCCGACGCGGGAATCGAACCAGAAACCTCAAACACAGTAGTTGCATACGCCACCCAATGTTATTTTATTATTATTATATCTTTTGTTTAATTTAATGCCCTGCAACTTTCGTTTTATGAATGATTTAGAATATGAAGTGTCTCCACTCCTAATTATCAGATATATGTCGTAAGAGGCGACTTAGAGCAGATTATGCAAGACAACATCAGAGCAGAGAAAAAGAGCTTGGTACAAACCCTATACCAACCGGTCTGGCTAGCGTGGATTAGTAGGCCTAATCCCTCTCTAAGGGGAGGGCTATGTTCAGTCCTGCGTGGACTGTTAAATGCTGTTGATGATATTGATCACTGCAATTTCTTAAATTCAACAACTCCCATAAATCGATTGCGACGAAGATTAAATTTGAGTAAAGCAGTACATTATATATTCAAAAGAAACGCTACTACAAGTGTGAATTCAGTAAATTTGGACGCATTAACGTATTATGGAGTCTGTGAGTTCATCATTTTCAGTTACTTAATTGGAATTTACTCCGCCAACCTATTGGATTTCAACACACCAGTAGTACTTTATCTTCATAAAAGGGGAGAGAATAAGCGAAATATAGTACGCTAACCAGTTGACAAGTCACGTACAATATTCCCTAAGGAGCGAACTGAAACAAGGGCAGTGTCTGCGTTTGTAAGCCGAGAATTTGAAAACTCGCAACTTCTACTCAACAAGAGAAAGTTTGCCAAAATACGATGTTCTTAGAGATAGCTTATGGTTTTAGTAAACAACATAAATTGTTTATGCATTACAACTTTTGGGTGAACCAAGTTAATAAAAGGTACTAACGACTTAATTTGCTGAAATATCATTCAAAGTAAAAAAAGTTTGTGAAATTCAGCAAGTATATAGAATATGTTGTTGTAATTAGGAATATAAATCCTGTGCCGCGGAGAGGGCTTACATACGTGAAGCAATACAAAGAATAGCTAGATTCAGAACAACAATACTTGGATCACATGTTTTTGATTACTTTTAAAGTAGCTACATACCTTACTTTAGCTATTAATTGTTATATAATCCTACTTAAACTATTATTTGTTGTATATTATAATACTTAAAAAACAGGCTTTATATACCAACGAGGGTAGGCTCCAAAAAACGCTGCTCAAATAAGAAAAAGATATTTCGAAGAATCTAATAATGAAATAAAAATCAATAAAAAATAAATATATTTTACAAGTTGACTTGAGAACCTTTTCTGTTTTTTACGTCAGTTAAAAATCATACACGTTACACATTAATATCATAATCGATTTCAAATAATCGTATTAATCGGTAATTACATACCTATTTATAATCCAATTAAAGCGTCGATGATGATAAAATAGTTGATAGATTTTGTTCAATTCAGAAACCGTGAAATACAAATCGAATCAAGGGATCATAACTGTTCAATCAGCTATAATTTCGTTCAGTCATTATAAATATTTGGCTCACTGAATATTATCGAAAACCAAAGTTATTGATTTAGATGTAAAGTTTTTAAGATAAAACTTAGTGTAAGAAAAAACTTTTAATTAGATACTTGATTTCATAATCAACCGTACCGTTTTAGCGTAAAAACGGGCGTACTATTCATACATCTATAACTTCACCTTTTTAAGGTTAGCATACACGTTAGGGTAAACTTAACATGTTTAGTAAGCTTGAGCTGAGTAGAGGATATAACTGCAGAGTTGTGTAACATGCACGCTCCGGTTACCTGTAAAGTTCAACTTTACAGGCAAACCTGTGAGGTGTACCTTACCTTGACGTGTGTGAATAGCATTAGAAATTTTTGAAGTATAAAATTATTAGCACAGTCACATGCATGTGGATAGATATATACAAATATGTGTATATATTATTTAACCGTTAATAACCTGTATGATTGTCAAATTTGGACAGATAGTTAGTTTCAAGGTGTGGTATAAAATAAACTAGATAGTCATAATTAAGCTATTTTTAGCTCTTATGCCGGTAGCTGAACAGCTATGGGCATTCTAGCGAGGCAGAAAAGCCTGACAATAAACATTACTATTATTAATTCAGTACAAAAAACTTGTACAGGTTATTTCTTCAAATAATAAAGATAACATTGGTCTCTTTTACCCACAAATAATATTGACAGTACTAAAAATATATTTATTTTAGTTTCTCGATTACATTAATCTTTTAAGGCATCCATTTGTTTTCGGTTACATGACAGAGGCTGAATTTATTTACGGTCGCTATTAATTAAACAGAATATTTTAGGAGAAAGCTACTAGATTCATTATTAAAATACAAATGATGGTTTAGAAGTAACTAGAAATACACCAGTATATCAATTTCTTCTATAGGTTTATCTGAAAAATATTTGTAACAGTGTCCCTCTATGTCTGATATGATCCCAATAACTTTAAAATAAGCAATTTTTATTTCATTTACCATATAATGAATATTTATATCTAGAATCATTTTTTTCATTTACCATATATACAACATACAACGTATTAAAATTGTTTCATAGTCATAAGTTGTTATTTTATAGTTACACAGCATATATTACTAGAATTCCTAGATTATTTCTGCTTTAACAAAAAGGTACTAAGTTGTCCTAACAGTCACTTAAAGTAAAGTACTTACACACGAAGCATAAAACACTACGAGTTGCAATTTATAATATCTGCAGCTTTTTATGATCCTCAAGTTAGCAACTCAACAAACAAAAGCTAAATCAAATTGTACAAGACTGCTCCGATAATCTCTAACGCCACATTTAGCTGATGATTAATACGTTAACGACTTCACAAATATGTACTCGATAAACACGCCGTATTCATTTTAGTAGGAACTCGTCGAATACATCGCAAACATTCTTTTTTCATTGCCTAAAGTCAATTTATAACATAAATGGAGGACAGGGATTTATCTCTGTGTTGTCGGAATATGATAAAAAAGACTGCACCATTAATCAGAACTAGGGATTGATTTTTCAAGTTCGATTTTTTTCTGTATAATTACAATTAGTTGATGACAATGGAGTGTGTCATCAGTGTTTTCGTGATAATACTCATTCTTCTTTGTAATAAAAAGCTTGTTAAAAGCTACCAATAACACAGGTTAGCAAACACAATAGAAGATGTTTCTAAAGTCCTTTTCCTTCACCCAGTTAGATCCACACTAACATTATACATACTCTGTCTGCCTATATGTTACGCTTTCACAGCTAAACACTACACAGATTTCAATTAGATTTAGCATGAAAATACTTTTTTTTATTGAATATACTTTGGTTCTTGAGGAAAAATCTTATATTTTTCTTTCTCGTGACAATCAAGATACTCGAATTCAAACCAAAACAGCTTCAAACGAAGAATTGTTTTAAAACTTGGTAACTAACCAGTAGCCATAGTATTTTAGTAATAAGTTATAAAACTTGAAAAAGGCGATTGCCTGTTAAGTAGTAGGTACTAAAGCTATTGTCAATCTTTTAAACATGTCCTAGTAGAACATTGTACAGTATTAATAAGGCCACTTAAGATTAAAACAGAAAGATAAGGTCCATAATATTTTATAACGTCGCCATCTATTAAAACGATATTACCTGGTGCTTTACTTAAAAGTAAAGTGAGGGCTTTCTGACGACAATCGCGTTATAAAATTTTACAACTCTCACTTAACTACCAAATGCGAGTTCATCATATTAAACATACGAGCCACCTATTGCTACTAAAATCTTTTACAACTTTGATTATTGCTAATTAAATATTACTGACATGGTTAATAAATAATAACTGGGAACCCACGGATGCAAGATACTGGATGTTCGATAGTAAATATAAACACGATGACTGTAGCTCGTATGCCATCTGCATGGAGAGTTCGACTAAGTAGTACTATGGTTGTGGTTAGTTGAAAACATGTATTTTCAGTTCAAGAAATTCTACTTACTTACCTACACACGCTATAATTAATTATTTTGTATTTAATAATACTTTTAGGTTTAATCAGAATTTATAAAAGTTAATAAATGAATGATTAGAACGCGTTTCATATTGTTATGGTAGATGTAAAGTGCAATGACATATTTATTCATCCATGTTTCAGGTCCCCACACTATCTATATATAGATAAGTAAGCATGCAAAATGATTAAAAGTAATTTTAGTGATAAAAAGCCAGAAATAAATAAAAGCAAAGCTGTGGGTATAAGCTAATAATTTAGTTTAATTAGCTCAAGTAATTTCCTTGCAAAAAAGTAGACCGATCTTAATTCCAGCGCCTAGCATATATTCAGTTTGAAGTAATAAAATGTAACAAAAATAATCACGAAAGATATTACTGGTGTGGTACAACATTGTACAGTTATTCTTAGCAGCCACAGATATTTGTTAACAAACAACCACGCCACTAAACACACCTTACTACATATTAATTACTCCTTTATTTACAAGTTAACGTGCCTGTAGAAATTTAATTACATGATAGAATTTGATTGCCATTAGCTATTAATTATTTTATATTTGCTTGTGATGATACGAGAAAAGATTAAAAACATTTGAATGAAGGCTTCGTTCTTTAAGTAATAGATAACTTCTTTACATAGTATAAAATAAAGTCAAGCTAAACTGTGTCTGCGCTATTTCAGTGCAATGTACAGCAATAATTAAAGTGATTCAAGATGAAAGTATACATGTGTAGTACATGCATAATATATAAGTAGGTAAAATCCGAGATATTCAAAGAGTTCCGTGCGAAACCGGGCCGTAAATATATGTTTAATATAATAATAGCAGGCACTGATTTTGTATTTTTTTGAGTGTATTTTTTTGTGTAATAATTTGGAGATCATAAATTTAGTAGCAATGGTACAGTGGTTGAGAAAGGAATGGGAAACAATAATGAGTAATCAATACGATACAAAGGCTGGCAATCTTCAAAGAGCGTTGTTATTTTCCTTCAAAAATACATTGAATTCTAACTAGCAATATTTTTCATTTAATGTAGCTACATGTATAACATTTTATGTGTAATAATTCAATGAAATATTATTACTGGCTTTTATATAAATTTGTAATTTATCTTATACAAAACATTTACATGAAAGTACTACGGTATCCTAACACATTAACTACGCATGTTTTATTTTTGCACTTCACCTCACCGCCCCACAATGAATAAGTGATTTTAAGGTTACTAAGTAGTTCCCTCCAAAATTATACAACCCTAAACAGTAGCCGTTTTAATATGTATGAGCTTTTCCAATATTTCATATTTTAGTTTTACCCACGTATCAGTTTATTGATTACGTCTGGTTACGTCACGCGATCGGCTAAATACATTTATCAGTAATAACTATGGCCCGACCATTTTATGGGTTTTCCGGAATGTCTTAGATCTGAATTTAACCATGTGAAACGTAAATCTGAAAGTATATCCTTCTATTAAGACCTTTATGTTTGTCTATATCACGAAAACATGTTTGTGTGTAATTGCTTTGGAATATTTTCTCATAATTTAGTGCAACTATTGAATTAATTTGCAAAAGATTGTTATTATTGAGGATTATAATCAAAGATGTTGTCTGTTTAAACGTTATCTAACATATACTATTAAAAGAGAAGTAAAAAAATATAATAGTTAGACGTATATTTAGCATAGCAATATTCACACAAAGCCCGCTGCTTTTTGTGAATATAAAAAGAGAACAACCACAGATTTGTACACTGTGCTAATAACAGTATTATCCGCTTGTGAAATATTTAAGAAAATATAGTTGTTGACAATCTCAGCAGAATATCTTAAAGTGTGGTTGAAAAAAAAGACATTTCATAAAAAACGTGACAAGTTCTAGAACGGAATTGAATACGTAATGAAGAACTTCATATTCCGTTCTCAAACATGGCTATATTAATTCAGAGTCATAGCTCACGAGATTATAGAGAATTTTGTCATTTAAAGCGAGAAGCTGTTTGGTTCATCTACAATCTACATTAACAATAATCACTGAGATTAAGCCGCAGAAATAACCACGCCTTTATGATAATTATTTTTATTCAAATATAGTTAATCTAGGCATGATATTTTAGTAAAATTACCAACACAAAATTAAGAAACAGCCCAAAATTTATTTATTATAAATTATATATTGAGACAAAAACTGTTATGAAGAGGCACAACGTAAACCTTAAACATTTATATTTTATTTAGTGATTGTAAGACTATATTTAGAAGAATTATATCCCGCAATAAATAAAGCTACTTGTATCACCAAGCCAATTCAACCTTTTTACTACAGAGTGTAAAGACACCTCAAAACATATAGAACGTATATTTTCAAGTAGATGCTTTTTTAGACTTCTCGTGAAACGGAAGTACGATACCGTGTAAAGACGAACTGTTTTAACGGTGTATAAATATAAAGATAGTAATTATTTTTATACTTTCACAACATGTATTTATATAGGGCGTATAACGGAATATAATCATCATAATATTTAGAAGCTATGAACAGATGAAGGGTCCATTTAGCTTCATTTCTTCATTCACTAAAATTTCTCTTTTCATTTCGTTTTTTTTTGTTACTTTCTTATTTATTATTGTTGTTTACGCACGCACGCACGAACGCACGCACACACATATACACACACACTCCCACACAAACACACACACACACACACTCACACACAAACACACACACACACACTATACTTTCCTTACTTATCCCTCAGTCTTGTAAGTTTGTAATATATCTAGAGTTGGAGAGGCTGATAAATCTGTCATACAGGCCTTCCTAGCACAGATACAAGTCTTTCGCACAGTTTTACTAAAAAAACGTTAGCTTTTTTTCCAATTTAGTTGTGTACATTAACATTGCTTATGGTTACTTTTAAATTAACTTTCACCTTCGTCGTCTGTAAATTATTTACTTCACAAAAATCAGCAAAACCTCGTCCTTTGAGCAAAAAATAACTTTTACGAGTTTACCCTTATAAAATTAGTATGAATATCAGCTATGGTAATAACGTGTCACCCGCATTTCATCGGGTGACAAAATGAATAATACGAGGCCTCACATCACGTAATGCTATTTGTAAGGGATACGGATGTTGAGGAAGGGACCGTCTACTTGTATTTTACAGACGGGACGCGTTCATGCTAATCTTAACTAATGTTGTAAATGAAAAAATGAGTTTCTAGGTTTGTTACATTTTACGATTTAACTGCTCAACAGATCATCATTACATTTTACATTTATTTTGTAAATGAAATTACTACACGTTTAAATCATTAATAAGTTCAAATTACTGAATAGATATTTAGCACTTTTAGACATTAATATAATATTAAATGTAAATTAAAATTATTCTATTTTTTTTTTCAATTAGTTTCATGATATTCTGAAAATTTTAATGCAATTTGGTTGTATAACTTTCCTTTCTTTTTAAATATACTTAATAAACATGATACTTAATTTAAACTGTTTCAATGGTTAGACTTCTATTTTATGCTAAAGCTATTTCTTGTCTCTACCTTCGTATAAACAATCCATACCAATACTATGAATTCCCAAGTAACTGTGTCTGTTACGATTTCAGAGTTAAACCGCTAAACCAATTTGAGTAAATTTCGGTATGCAGATAGACTGAACCTTGGAGATGGATAAAAGCTACTTTTAGTCGCGATAACCGAAACAAATCCGAAATACAAAAACTGGTGATACAATAATATTGAGTCGAGATAATATTATTGTTTAAAATAAATACGTATATAAGACAGTAATTTTGCGTTCAGTGACACGATTACTATCATTTATTTTACAAATTAACTCTATTCCATACAGAATTCAGTCACGAATCGCATTCCTTAATTGAAAAGTAATGCAATTATCAATAGACGTCACTCTCGAGCTAGGTGCTGGCCTTTAAGGGAAAAGGCGTGCCAACCATGCCCTTACACGCCATTGTTACAAATTTAATTAAATATATCGAAACAATAAGTTGGCATTTAAAGATATAAGTCGAATAATCGTAGAAGGCGGTTAAAAGAGGTCGTGTTACTGTTAAGCATTCAATACTTTTTTGAATGAAAGGCGTGGCTTAGGTAACTTCTGTATGCGGAATTCAGTTTGGTTTTTGTATTGTGGTCTAGCTATGTATCAGTAACAACCAGTAACAGCCTTGCGAACGAAGCTGAACAGTATTAGTATACTTTTCTTATAAAGTTCTGTTTGCAAAGTAAATAATTGATATTACAGAAACAAAAAAAGACACGAAGTAAACATAATTTTCAGAAAAAAATTAAAGTATTCTACGGAAAAAAATACAAATAGGCACTAAATAATTATTAACTACACAGAAAGTTTGTTTTCCTTAAACGAACTGAATAAATAACTAATCATGAAACTTCAGTCAGTAGAATTAGATTAAAGGGGACCGCAAAATTTGTAGTCGCAAGCTTCCTTTATACCAGAATGAGGAAGAAAATACACAGGCCTAAGGAGAAAACATCAGATGAACAACTTATCCGTTGAGTTTAAGTTCGTAATGTTGGTAAAGTATATAACCGATTTACCAAAGATTAACTGGTCAGATTAGGGAGAATTATATCTGATCTCTTTGGAAGCAGCTTTTCTGAGGATTTAAAGGTTAAAAAAGTATTATTTACCTGTTCCATTTGAAATTCAAAACTGTATGAAGAATGTGTAAGTGCTATAAACACGAGTTCTGTCACCAAATTATTTAAAAAATTAAACTGAATAATAAAATAACAATTAAATAGGATTCATCTTAAAATTCATTGATTAGTGAAATTAATTAGTATATAATGAAATAGGAATTGAATTTCTTTCACAAAGACAGCCATACAAAGACAAGCTTCGACAGCTATACACGGAATACAACCGTTTACTGTAGTATATTTATATATTAATACGTGAAACAAATACTTGTACTCTTTTTCACGAAAATCTATATTTCGCTTATAGTTAATATAGAGAAGGAGTACAGAATGCTAATATTTTTTGAATTATGTATAACATACATTAAATGGGTGAAAATAAAATTTCACACACTATTATACCTATGGCACACACATACACAAATGATTATTTTTTGTCTATACTCTCATAGTGAAAGTTAAAAATAGCTATTATATTTTTTTTGATTAAAGAGACGAAAGAAACCTTAAAAAGTTTTAACTAAGAATTTAAAATAACTTTGGTTGAGTTTCGACATCTGGGCAACCACTAGTTTACATTGTAATCTCAAAACAAGTAATGACTTATTAAAAAAACAAAATACAGACTGCGCATATTTTTTTTTTGTTTTTTTTTTTAACTTTGGTGTACCAAGGGTCACTCTCACGACTAAGATGAATATATTCACACCACTCACATAAAAATACGACAAGCCGTTTTGGCTCTAGGGCATGTCAAAGGAATATACACACATACATACATATATGTACACTCGAAAAACTTAACCCTCCTTTAGCAGTACGGTAAAGAGACCATCTAGCGCTTTAATTTAAATGGGTTTCATTTAGTAGAAGAAGTAGAAGACGAATCTAAAAATTATAAACTTTCTAAACATAAATAGACTTTAAACAGGTTGGTAATATGAAAAAGAAAAAAATCCATATATTTGTAGATATAATGTTTTTATGAATTATGTAAAACAGAATGTCAAACCTACTCCAGTGTTCAAACTTCAAAAGATTTAAATTTAGAACGGCCCCATTGAAATTCATGTCAAGTTTGTTTAGGCCTATAGGTGTAGGTTCTGACAGTCGGTTTGTTAACAGTATACTGTCTATCTCAAAATGACTAATGCTGTGAATAAGTAAGTAAATGTTGGGTGAACCTGTTAATGTTGCTGTCCCGAATATCCTGACTGTCTCGGAATAATGGACAACGTGCTTTATAGTGTGAGATAAATACTTATCTACGTAAATGTAAATAGTGATTTTTCTTCGGAACCTGGGTCTCATTAGTTTTTGTATATCAAATGAATTTCTATGGTGATACTTACATAAGTTTAGTTGGACATTTGTAAGGCTTTTAAGAACCTCTAAATGATAAGGAGATGGAAGTAGTGTATGATGCAACTAATGTTAAGCTGTACGCAGTAGCATTATTTAAGAATTATTTTTTTTATAATGCAATATATTATAACGTAACACAATAATAAAATTGCGCACCAGTATCTTTACATATCACATTTTTTTATTTCCGTTTTTATTTTAAATTAAACAATAAAAAGACAAAATATTAAACTTAATTATGTAATAAGTAACAAAAAATTTCAGCGTAATCCACTGACGTCGTCAAGCAATTTCTATTTTTGAAGAGAAAACTTCTTAAGCGGCGTTGTGCACTTTTTGTGATGGGTAAAAATGTTAAACTCGCGTCAGGACACGTGACCTGATCGGAAATTCGTATGATTTTAGTGATGGGTAAAAAATGTTAAACTCGCGTCAGAACACGTGACCTGATCGAAAATTTGTAAGACGGAGGGAGAGCAGAACATTGTCATGTTGGAGTACGATACTGCAATAAATGAAATTGTATTTTACCACATAAATGATTGTACTTTTATAATGATAATTAAAGCAATTGGTGCAAAATTATTTCCTAACCATTTCAAAATATCAAAAATGCACTACGTTGAATTTCAAGTTTTCGCTTCTGATGGCACTCCCGGAATGCAACGCGTTTTTTTTTTCAAATTATCAAGCAGAGGTTGTGTTTCTACTGGATAGGTTATGACAGAATTAGTCTTCGGCCACCACATATGATCAACTATTTTCCGGCATGTAACGTGGTCATGCCAAAGTAGGCAAAACATCTTCCAGAACACATACATGGAGTATGAACACCCTAAAACTTTTATCGAAACTTACCAAAACATTTTTCATTACATCAATAACTTTCACAATCTGACGCTTACCCCAGTAATTTCTGAGAGCTAGAACCAGTTTATAAGTTGAGAAATAGATTTTCATGTCCAGGGCACGGTTCAAAATTGCCTATCAATTATAAGTTCCCATCACATAGGCTCATAAATGTTCACTATCGCAGATAATCCCCCGAGTTTTGGAGAAATAATGGGACAATCAATACGCCCTCCGGATTACAGCTCGAAGTTCCCAGGGGATAACATAGGCTAGTTCATGTATCTGTTATAGTTGCCTTGTAGTAACATATTGCATGTTCAATACTGAATAATCGATATTCTAATAGTCTCTATGAAACCTTGTAGGCTAAAATTGCATTTATATGCAATATTTCTTTCGCTCATAGCCAGTTAAGTTTCGTATATCTAAGACACAGTGCAGGCTTTGTACCCTTGAAGTTTTACTTGTGTTCTGAAACAGTCTCATTCCTCTACAATCATGTTTTCTTTTATTACTCGACACATGTTAGATGCCTTATACCCACTAGGAAATCGCACAAAAAATCATCAATTCTATCAAGAAATTTGTTAAAGTTTGTAAAAATTGAGTTTTATTAAATAGGTACGTAATTACAAAAACTTATTGGTAGATATTAATGTTTTTTACTAGCAACAAACAAGTAAATAACAGTATACACCATAGCAAGAACACACCGTACAGTAACTTTAAAGTAATTTCTGATTCTGAATGACTGAATCGAGTCCGTAAACTACAGATATATTTTAAATGAATTACAGCACTGGCTAACGAATTTGTGTGTACCAATTTATCCGGTGGTGTTAGCGAGAGGCTAAGCAAACTAACTTCGTTGCAGTGTAAACTCGAATGAACTAAAGCCACGGTGCAGTGCATAATAACTCATGGATTTAAGTTTGCTCCGTTAATAGAAAATTTATGAAATGCTTTATATTGTTCTTATTATCATAAACTAACCCATCAATTTATATACTATTTCTAATGCAATTATCAGCTAAACAAAATGAAATATAATTTACTATAATTCTGTTCGTCTCGTATTCGTTATAAAGGTATTGAAGTGAGTAAGAAAGTTTTAACTACACCTCACCATAATATATATGTTTTCTTCAATGGTTCAACACGGTAGAGCGGTGTACTAACTTTTATGTTCATAGAAGACCTTTTTATACTAAATATTTCAGTCAGAAACCGTAAAAATATTATTGCCCAAATGGTTTCTACACTTTCAATAGAATTATGGGAACTTTAGAAGCAAGAAAGTTAATTTGATAAACAAACGAAAAGTTCTAATTGAAAAACAAAACTGTCCGAGGAAAGGGCTTCATTTACCAGGTTTTGTAAAATGAAGTGGCTAAATTAATGTCTAATTGTGTGAGTTTCTTTACGAAGTTGAAGGGTCAGGTAAAGGTTTCATGTTTATTCATGAAAAAATCCATTCATTAAAAGTATTAAATTAAATACTAAACATTTAGGTCTTTACTCTTCACATTTTGATATAATTATTTTTTTTTTTCGTTCATTCTTATTTTAGGAATTTGGTATATATATAGTGCGCACCGCTTAGATGGTAATCAGACTGTTGTGTGAGAGATATGTAAAGTTCTTAATACTGTCATAGGAAATGTTCTGTAGTAAAATGTTATTATGTTAGATAACAATATCAGTAAATTACTTCATCTTTAGAACTGCTTTCATATATAACACAAGTCTAAACACTTCATAGGTCTCGACTTAGAATATTCATTTGAGCTGCGTCTAAAGTCCACAGAGCTACCTTTGACCAACTGTAAATAGACAAGGCCACGACCCACAAACAACCTGTACAACACCGCTCATTACTCGACCCGTTTCTTTTCACATTACAAAAAGAGATGACTTCGCGTTTCCCTTAAAAAGCCTCCTCATTCAGGCTCAAATAATAATAAATAAACGTTTAGAAGTGTTTTTCACCCTACTTGAACGTTGAAATAGATTTTGTGTCACACTATTTTATATAGAAGCTATACAAAGTGTTGAATGATAAAATGTTAAAGTCATATTATTACTACTAAATGACCATTTACTTACTACCGACGGAGAAATAAACGATGGATGGTACCAACTCTGTAACTAGCTCATGAACGAAGAATTTCCTAGTCAAAACCGGATATTTTACGAGCATGTTGTGGGTCGGTCCATGAAGTTGAACTTAGTGACAAATGCAGTAAAAAAGATGAAAAATGGCAAAGCAGTTGGGTCCTATGGTGTACCCTTAGAGATACAGGCATAGATTGACTGACTAGACTTTTCAATATCATCCTCCGATCGACCAAAATGCCGGATTCATAGTGACCTAAAATAGTGTTTTATGAAAAAAATATAAGTATTTTACAAGAGTTAGGAGGCAAAGGCTGGATTATTCTATAATAATTTGAGCCACGATAGAACTGGAAGTGTAAACAGTTTAGTGCCTATTTGAACGGCGAAAACTGAGTTTGTGTAACTCGCCTCATGGTAACTACATTATCTCGCTCACAGGCTACACGACACCCACAATTTTGAAAGCGTTTATTCATCAAATATAAAGTTATGTTTTATTTTACTTTTTACTAGACGTAACAGGGGGTTACCTTTACGTGTTGTTTTAGATTTTCTGCTGAGTACTTTAATAATGTAATAAGTAAGCAAGAAGGTTCAATTATTACTAATGTAAGAAATAAGCCAGGGTCACAACCAATAAATAATTTATTTGGCTAATGATAATAATTTCACTATAATTTATTAAGAAATATAAAAGTTTTAGAATTTTGTTTTTTAAATGTAGGTAATGTAAATAAAATAAAATGTTCTTAAATGATTGAGAGCTACGAATGCAAGTAACAAAGATTAACCTTTATTTTAAAAAAAAAAGAAAAAACCTTGAGGTGTAATAAATGAATAAATAATTGGCTTTTGATATCACATATCACACTCATTTTTAAATGTAGTAGAGTAGCTTGATTTGGTAAGAAGATTTATGGACTTTCATTGTGCTATTTCTTTGGCTAATAACTTTGATTTACATAATTTTGAATCGAAAGTAGTAGTTTGCGATTTCCGACTTTTTTGCAGAATTCTTATTAATATTTTTTTCTTCAGTTAATAAAATAATAAGCAATATTTACCATACCATAAATTAATATATAAGTAAAAAATAAAACGACACTAGGTAAATGTAATTAAATACCTTTTCCAAATTTTAGTCACTAAAGATTCATTACTGACATCCTTACCTGAAACAATAAAAAACAAATTAGTTGTGATATGCAATAAATATGTAAAAGTAACAATAAGCGATACAAAGTGCTTACTAACGAAGGTCCATTACAAAATTAATTAAACTCAATCCACCGAAGTCACACATGGGTAATATCGCCAATATGTCAACTAGAGCCTTGAGGCTATCGACGATTAAATATAAACAACCCGTGTTACGACCCTGTGGTGTAAAGATTTGATGTGAGTATCTGATCGGGTTCTGTAGCACCTTCCATAACACTTTAAAAATTATTTGATTCAATATTATTGATTTTAAATCTGAAAAGTTTGCGACCTCAACATGGACGATGTTTTTTTTATATATTTTTTTTTGCCGATACCAATTTATTTCATCTAAAAAATTTTAAGCTTATGCACATTGCGCGTTCCTATTGCAACAAAGGAAAGCAGTACTTCAAGTTAGTAAGTTAGCAAGTTATCTGTAAATTAATAGACGTTTTCTTAAGCATCATAGTTTGACGGTTTCAGCTATAGGGTAATATTGCTTTTCTATATTCAAAAGCAAAACGATTATAATCTGTCTCGTCCACTTAGTTATTACTAAAACATAATAAGCAGCTGTACGGTACTCTATTGTTCAGAGTTCCCGAGTGCCGATTGTAGAGGTGAATACACCCACAGGAGGCTTTATCAATTGGGAGCTTTCCATAAATCCAGCTTCTACATCCGAACGTTCGGGATTGCCCCAACATCTGTTGCTCCAATAACACTTTATACAATATGTATTGACTCGTAACCTATTAACAAGTTTACATTACATTGATAATGTTTCTACAAAATTATTCACCACCTTAATAACTTACTAATAAATAGCTTTGCATACTGTGTCCTTGAATTTTATCATGTTTTTGTTTACCTGTACGCCATCAAAAGGACGATGTAATTCATTAAAAACGAAGCAATTATATTTCCAAAAAGTACAATTTATTTGCTTTATATTACTTTGAAATTTTTTATGTTTGTATATCACGCTATTCCTGTAAAGCAAGTGTGTTAATGATACGGTAAATGACAAGCATAAGACTCTTAACATGTTTACATGTACCTGCCTAATAAAACGATTATAAGTGGGTGAAATTAGCAAGTCTATTTACGCTTTTGCAACCTTACTCCTTTATGTAGCAAACTTGTTTTCACTTACACTATTTGAGCGTGAAGAACTCACAAAATTCGAAGGCAAATAATATTGTCTTAAACCCATACTCGTCAAGAAAGGAACTGTTAATAACAATTACGGGTAGAAAACCCTTTTCTTAAATAATTTGGTCTCCATCTTTACCAACCAGATTAAGTATAGTATATATACTAATATTTTTATAGAAATATTTTTTTTTGGTCATTCATTTAAATTTAGAATAGAATAGAATATACTTTATTGTACACTAACCACTGTTCTAGGCAACCTTTGCTTGGACAAATCGAAGGGAGATAAAATTAACAAAGGGTAGTTTAAGTGTGTTGAAGGTATGTTGGAATGTATAAACATAAAAATTTTAAAATATCGAATTTGTCTAATATTTACTTTTTTTATTTATATTTTATTTTAAATCCAATAAACTGTGCAACTAAATTATTTCTTGTAAATATTTTACATTAATATAAAGAATATAAACTCTTAGCTCAGTGGCCTTTGATACATCTAAAGTGGATAAAGTGGATAAAGTGTGTGGATAAAGATATTTATGTAAATATGGATATTAAAATGATTTATAAAACAGGACAGAATATCAATGAAGCCTCAAATTAGCCGAGGGAGCTTTTTTGGTACCAAATCGACATAGAATCGAATTGTAATGAGTTTTAGCAAAGCGATGAAATTATCCGGATCGAGCACCGGATATTAAACACAAATGGGTAAGAGACAATCATACGCAAATGCTTTCAATAATGCAACGTATTCTATATATCCAATAGCACAATAAATTGATTCTAAATGCGTAGTAATTTAGTCGTAGGTTAATTATACCTGCATAACATGACGATCTTGACTACATGGTTGGCATAGTGGTTTCAGTGGTCACCACACCGCTTCCTACTATGCCAAGTGTTGTGAGCTCAAATACTACATGGTACAACACTTTGTGTGATCCATAAATTGTTGTTCTAATTCTGGGTGTAATTTGTGTCCATTTCTTGTATGTTTGTAAAGATCCCCGTGAAACAGGAAAGTATATTCATTTTCATACAATGCTCCTAAACACATTTACAAGTTTGACATAAGTCAAATTACTTGACATTATAAGTATGACATAAGTCCAGTCTCTAAAAGCAAATAATGAAATCACTTTTCTCATTATTACAAGAAATAATTAAGTTTTAATAATGACAATTATTGTCCATACTTCGTTAAGATGGTCGTAATGAAAACGAGAAGATAAGTGCAATCCGAGAATGTTCTATCGTCATTAGCATACAGATTGAGCCTCGCGTCGGAGACGATCGAAACGTTGGTAATGAACTCAATTCTATATACAATTGAGAGGTTGTGTTTTAAGTTCTACAGGCGTGTCTTCAACAAACAAATAGTATGTAATTTGCTCACATTTGCACCTACTTCCCTTTAACAGTTTTCAAATTCAATTTAAATTACCCACACATGATTTTTGTAATTCATTCATACAATTTGTTTAGATTATTTACTTATATTTAGTGCATACACTTACCTTCACATCCTTACACGCTATAGTACTATCAGTCTTTCCCGTATCCAATTGGTCAGTTCTTGGCAGCATTTGGTCGGTCATAGTACCCTCGTCTATAAATATTTCGTTGCTGTTTTTCCTGGAATGGTTAATAACATCGGGTTTTTCGGTGTTCATCAGATTACTTGCGTTTTCATTTTTACAGTTTTCTTTACCCAAATTTTGGTCATCCTCTGAACGTGATTTACTTTCTGAACTTTTTAGTTTGAAACAAGATATCAATTTCTTATCTTCTTTACCATCGCCTCTACTAATTGGCTCATTTTTGTCAGGTTTGTGTTCGCCTTTCTTATGACGTTTTGATCCACTTTCTGCCTTGAGACGTTTTTTCTTACCATTCCACTTAGAGACGACATTTTCAGATCGATTACTATCATCGCTAGTGCCGATGCTGTCGGAGCAGACGGGATTTACTAAGATTTTAGTGGATTTAGCCTTCCGTTCAATTTTTCTAAGATTCAATAAACTTCCAGATGAATTTATAAGAATTGGTGATGAATTATGAGACGGTGAACTATCTTTCGTTTCGTCACTGATTCGTCGGACTGAGGTAGATATTAATTTTAATGATTTCATGGCTTCTGAAGTATTTTGTCGTAATTTGTTAGTACCAAGTGGCCCCATAGCAACAGGTGGTCCTCCTTTAAATAACAACGCTGTCTCCGCTGGTTGACACACACAAGCTAACATTTTCAACAATCATTGATTTATTTACTTAACACTATTATCACTCTCATGATTTGGTGTTTTAAAATGGCGTTACTGTAAGAATCTGTACAAAAAAGATTACTCAAGTGAGATATGGCTGGAAATCTAGCTTGATTTAATAACATACATACATATAAAACAAAAGGCACTGAAATATTATAATAAAAAGATGACTGCGAAAGATGGCGTAGTTTAACTATGAGACAGTATGTGAGGCTTCTCCATAAACGTGTTTACATCGTAGGTACAAATATAATATTATCATGTATATCGCAGTACACAGCGTATGATGCTCTTAGTAATATTATTATGAAACTCCCTACAGACACAAAGTCATGTTTATTTCTATCTGTATGGCTGTAATGATCATCATAATTTTAAAGCCGTCATTACTTTGAATCAACTTCCTCATTTCGTGACATGCTCACTTTGAGAACATTACGTACATCGTGCTAACCCTAATGGAGTAAATGTTACAGAAATATTCTTACTAAGGTTAAGAGGTTATAGAACTCTAAACCAAGTAAAATACCTCAGGAATCTAATATATTGAAAAGTCTTTTATAGAGTTTATGAAACAAAATAAGACAAACGCAAACCACAAACATTTTGTTCACGAATCCTTATTTGGGGGAAAGTTCAAAATCCAGTTAAAGCTTTTATCTCGCATATAGGTAAGTACTTGCGTCACGAGTGAAAAGTTGACGTACGTTATCGGATTTTCTGTGTGAGAGTTCGCACGAGGCGGGAGCTTTCGTATTTAGCGATATAGATCTATTACAAAGTTGTCAGTGACGCTCAAAGTAGTCTTTCATTTTTTTTGAGAAAGCTCTTTAAATATATTGAATAACGACATGTTATTTTCCGAACATTATCAGTAATATTACCTTTACTAAATATAAATAATAGCAAATGTATGAATTAAAATTTATTTGAACTGGCAATCTTTTAAATAAATAAACGAATTTCTATGTTTAATAAATGCTATAATGCAATATTTTTGTCGCAACATACGAATGAAATATTAAAATAAATAGAAATGAGTACGGTAATTAAATCATACATAATCGTACATTTTACGTTAGAACTGCGGCGACAGTCAAATTCCAACCTGTATACTATTGGACAGTCCTAAAATATTTTTCAGACGTGGCCTACGGAGAGGTTCACAGCTTGCATAATTATGTGAATAATTAATCGGATTAGGGCAGTAAAATTCAAACGTTTGAATATCAGCTGCTACTTTGGTTGTTCAGTATTTGAGTAGGTATTCGTTAAAAATGTCAATTGAAATAATGACGACACTTTTAGTACATATTTTTGTTAAACATACGTACAAAACATAATTATACTTTAGCCATAACAATACAAAACTCAGGTAAAATAAGTAATATCCTGAAACGTTTAAGTTAGAAACTTACAAAATATTATAAGTGTTGATAACCTTGTTCAAAGTTACGGCGCGTAAGTGTGAACATTTAGAGCTCGCGACAGTGCCACATCGGAAGTGGGCTCGGAAGCTGACGTGAACCAACTCACCCTCCCTCCCCCCAACCACTTCCTATTCAGTCCTATCACCTTTCATAGAGCTTGCCTAGTTTGGTTTAGACATTTCGCTAGAAAATCAAGAAGCAAAACTAGAATTGAAAGATAAAATAAAGCCACAGAATCAATACTTAATATTATGAATTCGCAAGTAGCTCTGTCTGCTTGTTATGCTTATAGGTTAACTGCTGAACTTATTTAAATGAAATTCACCATGGAGATCTTTTGATCCATGAAGAAAAATATGGGCTACTATTTGACGCGATACACTACATAAACGCGGGCAGAGCCGCGGCTATTAGCTAGTAATCCATAAATTTTTGGTTTAATTAACTCCACCATTGTTTTAAAAAACATTCTTTCAATACCTCTCATTTATTCCATAAAACGCTTCACTTTCAAATGAAAGGCCAGGAAAACCCCATTAAAACGGCCTTATTATTCAACTCAACGCGCTACCGGAAAATTAAGAAGAATTTCCCACACAATGCTTAGTGAAATTGCTTGTAACTCCGCACACCGTTTTTACTGTTACATCAATCACGAAAAGTTAGCGCGAAGCTGCCGCTGTTAATTGAAAGTAATTGCAAATAATATTTCTCTTCTGCCAAAAATAAAAAAAAGAGTAATCCTGTTTACTGTCCATACACAACCTCGCTTCTATTTATATTTTAGCTTTTGTCCTGTTTTCTGACTAACGTAATTTCTTAACAGTCTTTAGATGTTTCATGAAGGCTAATTGGCTTCTAGTATATCTCTCAACCTCTTACTATATATATATATGAAAAGTATTTGTATAAAACACTAGCTGAGACCGTTCTAATGGTTCTAAGCTATCTCCCTACCAATTTTCAGCCAAATCGGTTTAGCTGTTCTTGAGTTATAAATACTGTAACTAACACGACCTTCTTTTATTTATAATTAAATAAATAAATAAATATTTCCGACACACAACGCCATCTAGTCCCAAACTAAGCAGAGCTTGTACTATGGGTACTAGACAACTGATATAATACTTATATACTTTTTTTTGTAAATACATACATATCATACATAGAAAACACCCAAACTCCGAAACAAATATTTGCAGATCATACAAACATTTGAGCCGACCCGGGAATCGAACCCGAGACCTCAAGAACAGCAGTCGCATACGCTACCGCTGGGCCGCCGAGACAGTCATATATATAGATGATCGGCTCCCTCTTCATTTAAAAAGAACAAATAGAATTTGGGTGGATGATTAGACTTCTACATGGCTTCATAGTTTGCTTTTATGAAAAAGAAAACATATTTATTGCGAATGATCAAACAACGATATAATGTTATTCTACATCAAAGTATTACAAATTTATGTTTTTTTTTATATTTCTTAAAAATTCAAAAGTGGATACTATTTATTTCTTTGATCATCATAGATGCTTCGTATATTATCACAAGAAACATAATTAATATAATATAATGTTCTAATTAAGTAGAATGATGTAATTTTAATTAAATAATTAATTAAATTCAATTATGAAAGAATGTGGGCGTCTCATTAAAAATATTAGGTACACAATTGGATGTTTTGGGGATCAGTTATATCCATGTTCGGTACTCATTAATTTATGATTTTTAGCAAAATGTATTTTCTAATTTCGCAAGTCAGGAATTTCTGCCGTTGTTACGGCAGAAATTCCTGACTTGCGTTAATGTACCTATATATTTACAATACGTTTACGATAATAATAAAAATGAGTATATTCATCAGCCCCTTTTCAATTAGAGTGAGATTTAATTATCAGCCTCATGTTGAGTAGTCATCTTATTATATTTTAATATAAAATTTAAATACGAATCGAAAAGAAACAACGAATTTAATCTATGGATGTAAAAAACAGATATAGGCATGTTTACGTAAAAATAACTCAAGGGACCTTTTGCAATTTCAGTTTTTCTGTTACTTTTATTGACTTCACTATGTAACTCAGACGTGAATTTAAATTTCGACTAATAAATCAATATAAACAGTATACAATATAAAAACAAAAGAAGGTTGTACTTTTGAATAAATTAGGCTAAAAATGAAGTAAGTGAAAATTATAGGAATATCTCATAAATTAATCAGATTGAAAAACTTTTGAAGTGAATAAATTCTGTTGGCAACATAAGTAAATTTCAATAACTTTAGTTGGCTATAAATTCGAATTCCTATTGACTTTCACTGAACAAAGGTAGCAATTTGCACGGGCCCTGAATTAATAATGAAGAGTAAGGGCTTTTAATAGCTTTTCTATAATTTAAGTAATTATATAAGGTTTATGAAAAAGGCAAAGCAACCAGAATGCTAACCATTCACTCCAAAACCTGTAATATGATCACCATTTATTTTTAAGAGACCATGGACCGTTAAAGAAGCTTTTAAGATGCAAATAAAGTCCTATGTGTTAATCATTGATAATTATGTCAGTGAGACAAACTCACTGATACAATTCGTCTCAAAATACTAGTTTGACATTTTAAACATGTTGCACACGATCAACGGTTCGACAAACAACCATCGAAATCAGATTGTATCACAATACCCAAGACATAATAAATTCATTTAATAAAAATGCATCACCTGTTTTTGCGCAGACGCAATTGACGAATAAAAATTATTGTTGATTGCCTCAAAATTTATTATTATCTTTGAAACTTGTAAAGCATTCTTATAATAATAAGATACTATTGTTTGAAGCCAGTTTAATTTACCTCGTAATAGTAATTTATTATTAAACTCTAATCTCTATATCCCATTCCTTGTAAGCTTATAAAGTGATGAATCTACACAAAGCTGTAAACTCATCTGAGTAATTGGTTTATTATATGCTATAATTTATTAATTAAATAGATATTAAACAATGAGTGAATTAGTAAATCAAAATACAGAAAATTAAAATTGATGAATTAAAAATATTACTTGATACTTTTTACATGATTAAAAAGTTGTTAGTTAATAAATATCATGTCATGTCTTCAGACGAACGGATGGTCCCTAAGCGGTACTAGAGCGGTAGGCGGTAGCGGTAGGAGTACACGACTAGGTAAATATAGTTTATTTAATGCGGACTGCTCAAGATCAGTGTGGTTCACACTCCTTAGGAGAGAAATTCATTCGAAAGATTTAATTTACTCGTATGTGTGTCTTCCTTTATTGCGAGACCATTTAAATCTAATTGTCAACAGTTAGTTAAATAATTTTAGCTTTAATGACTTAAAACTCATTTTATCATAGTATTTTTTTCTACGCTCAGTTTCTGTAATAATTATTACAGTAAAGTAAGGCTTTCTGTAATGATTATTATAATGTTACAACCAACTTTCTATTATCTCCAACGACATACAAGCAATAAAGAAGAATCTTGCAATTTATCATTAATCACAACTGTGTCACAAGTTTGTTTATGAAAAATGTTACTTGGTGGTTACTGTGGTGTGATATTTTTTCCTTGTATGAGTGTTTCTCTGAATTTAAGAGGAGTTTAGATTTTTTATGCTTAAATATTTGAATTATTGTCAAAAACTTGAAAATTTTATGGTATTAATCCGGAAAGTTAGGGATGAATTTATCACAAATAAAAGATGTCTTAATATTCACAATTATAAACCGGCATCGTTCACTATAAATTACGCATTCTCATCTACTAACAATTCAAAGAGTTAAATTAATGATAACTTACGTCCCTCTAATACGCCCTAAATAATTCTCTCCCCACATAGTAGTCTGGGCGGGCCATAGATAATCTAACGTCTATTAAACCGAAATAATCTGATAGAAAATGGCCTTAGTTTTAAACAGTCGTAAATCAACTCTAAGCCTTAATTGAATTTTTAGGTCGTTGCCTTAGAATGAAATCCTTAAAATTATTTGTATATATAGAAATGTGTATATACATATGAAAGATGTATATACAGATAAAGTTCATGTAGACATATACCTATTATGTAATGCACAAAACAGAGTAAAAGCCTCTTTGATTCATTACAGCATATTAATTTTCTTCAATGTGAATAAGGCAATGGAGCGTGATTTATTTTATTAAGATACGGGAGATGGTTCAATTGAAAATTGAAACTGCTCGAAAGCTGGGTTTTTATTTGACGTCTTGGAAGTTCTTAAACTGATGGCGGTCTTAGTGTTCTAGTTACTCCATAGCAAAATAAATGCAAATTTGAAGTAAGAATAAGAAGCTCCTGTAGATTACAACTTTGTGTTAAATACCAGTTACTTAAACATATTATTATAAAATAACAATAGACGATTATGAGAATGATAAGAAGAAAATAGCGGGCAACATTTTTATGCCTTTTTGGAGTTACTGATAGTTATTTATCAGGATAAAGAATATCTATTTTACATTAAAGAATATATTCGGCATCAACAGCTTCCTACACTCCACTATTGGATATAGGCTGCCCCTTAGGAAGGAGATTTACCCCTTATGTACCACGCTGGGCAGACAGATTGATTAGGACTTGTTTCAATTTATTTTATTCTCTTTATTTTATATGCAGAGTTGTTGTAATCCGTTGTTTATCCCTGTACTTTACTCAGCTCTTGCGACACCCACGAAATAAATAGGGGCAGTTTCATTCAATATTTAATCTGTTACCATATGGTTAGTTAGATAAAAGAATTTAATGATATAATAATCACTATGATATACTGAAACTCTTTATGCATTGTTTATTCAGTGATTTTGCTTTTTACCACGTTGTATGTATGTACGTTTCTCTATATTCAGTAGGAGATAACAGGGATGCTTTGATTTTGATTGATCGACATTGATACTGTTCAGTGTCATCATCAATAAACCACACGCGGGGCTTTGAACACGGACAAGTAACAAAAATGTATTACATATTTACGTATACATTTTAATATTTTAAAATATACTACATGCAAAATTTTTAGAATATACTAGAGATCACCTCGTGATCAGGAGATACAGGCAGCCTGTAGTTCTTTGTAGATAATTTCGCTGAATACATTAACAATAAAGTTTCAAAAAACTGGAAAAGGTTCTCGTTTATCTCAACATTCCTGTGATATAAGTAAAATAGTATATTCAGGAAATCCATTATCAGTAAATAACAAAAACCTTTTAATTCACGAATACCGAGCAACCATAATGTTCATTCGCTTCGTAATTTGATTAATTCTGCATAAAAGGTACATAAGAACATAAGGCGATTTGAGGATGTAAATCTGTAAAGCAATGTGAATAGAAGAGGACGCTTAATAATCTGCTATTATCATACTGAATATATACATTTATATATACGTTACCTGTAAGTTTTTTTTAAATGAAATAAATTTACGTTGTATGTTAAGTTACGTTTGTTTTCATAACTTGTTTACTACACCTTTACAGACGTTCATTTGAACTGTCATTTTCATTTAACAGTTCCATGCAATGAAAGTAAACAATATTAAAAAACTAAGTATCAAGTGCAACAGTAAAAAATATGAAATACCTTATAATCCTCACTCTACAAAATACTGTGATTAAGGGATATCGACAGCGGTCTTTTCAAGTTCTTTGCATACTGTATCGTTTAACTACTACTCAAGTACCTAAAAAATATTCGGCGATGTGATTGTGAGCTGATCATTAAATAGTAAAATAAAATATAGTCTGACCTAAATATCGATAGGGCATCCCATATGGTTCAAGTCGCAATTTGTAAATTGAGTCGTTGAGAAATTGTTGAAGGTTTTCCAAACTTTGTATGCGGGCGTTGTTATCCAAACAACTGCTTAACATTTGGCTAATATTATTATCGTAAACTTTATCTCATTAAAAGACTTTAACTTAAATTGAATACAGTTTTCAACCACCGCATGATGTAATTTTGCTACTCATATTCAGATTTAGAAACAATTGGTGATGTTATCACACGCAGTGACCTTTTAGTTGACCTTTTACCGTAATTATAAAATATAATACAGGTTAGCCTAATTAAGGGTCGTCGAATATATTATAATCCACAATCATTTATTACCTATTATAAAATTGCCAGCTTTTACCATTAGCACAGATCTTTTGAAAACAGAAGTATTATTAACATACTTCGATATTTCTTTATTTTAGGAAGTTTACGTAGCTGTGTTTTTTTGTACAATAATTTGCAAGAAAGTTCAAAGGTCACAAAATATTGGTATGTTTTTTCCTTTATCCTCCCGCTAAAGTTACTTGTCTTAGGTATAGGTTAAAGCCGACCGGCAGTGCACTGGATGGGGAACAAACCCGCAACTACTTGACCGCAATCCGACGCCCTATCTATAAACTACCTCATAAACATTGAGATAATGATAGGCTGTGAATATTCTACCTGTTGGATGCGGTCGACTCATTAAGTTAATGCTTCCCTTCCTTTTATTTGGCGTACGTTTGCTCCAAAAGTGTTTTCATGTTTACATGACGCATTTTTGTTCCCTACTTTTCTTGTTTCATTCAGTAGATCTATTATCTTGTCAGAAGAACAAGTGAAAGGATTTAGGGGAAATGAGGTATTATTATTTACGAGTCCTGTCTATTACATGGGTCTTTGAGGCAATTTGGCACGTACTGAATTCTAATACTCTGTGGGCTTCGAATTTCGAACACGATTCTTACGAACCGAAGTAAATATTTCTATGGGGCTTAATGACTCTTACAAAAGAAAAAAACCCTATACTTAAAAAATGTATACATATAAAGATCTTACACCACTTTTCAGTCTGTAAAAAGTTGATCTAAATCTTTTTATTATTTTTTAGAGTTTTATTTCATTGAGAGTAATACCTCAAGATTTAATCAAGTCTTACTTTAACATTTCGTTCGTTTCTATAGCAATATTACAAACATGAAATATAGTGGCATTAACGCTGGCGCTCGGTAGCGTTAACCGCTAGCACGAGTTTGTCTTTTCATCTAAGTTAAACTAAAAGATATAAGAATGTCATAAAATCTCAACCTATTTAAATATTACACTAACGAGAAAACTTAAATGAAAACTAGACCGAGGAGATGATATTTAGGTAACTGGCTGTATTTAAGTTTCCCCATTTTTATTTAAACGCCTCCTTCCACTCGTGCTGGATTAAAACTTTTAAAAGTAAAGACACATAAACTGAATATTTAACTTTTAGTCTGTTGTTTTAACAAAATTAAGTAAACAACTTGTTAATATGAAGAAAACAGTTATTAAGTTTGTCAACTGTTAGCTAGGCAAGTAAAATCAAAAAATGTTCTCCCATACGGCTGCTATCCTAAAACCAGGCAGATGAATTACGCGAAGACACAAAAAAACCGATCGTATTCATCACATAGATAGTTCTCTTAGGTAGAATTCGAACTCAAGATCGCCACGACAGAGTTTGCAGTGATTACGATTATATTGTCCTCCTGTGGCAACGCTAATACTGGCATGCTTATGAGGCAAAATATGCGTAAGTAAAACCCACCTTTCCACTTTACAATTCAGGTTTATTGTACTACACTCTGAGGCACATATTTATCCATCACTTCTAAAGGCAATGGTAGAATAAAATTGTAAAATAGTGCAGAATTCTTGACTTCGAAACAGGTTTAGCTGTCTTGTACTGTGTTTATTGTGTAAAGTAAAAGTTTATTTTAGATTAGCTTTTGTTTCCGGCTCCGCCCGTGTGTATGTCGGTAATCGCAGTAAAGATTAGCCTATTCCACTAGAATCAAAGTACCTTCATGCCAAATTTCATTGAAATTTTAATATTTCAGGCATGATAACGACATAAAATAAGTAATTACATAAGTTATGGAGGTTGTTATCCAGATATAATTTATTAATTTAATTTATATTGTAATCTTTAAATTAACATTTATATTTAATGATACATTTGTCGAAAATTCACCAAAAAGTGTACGTACCGAACTTTTTTTTTACTTAGTCAATATATTGTTTTAAAATGGTGTTTACAATCCTTTCGTAATTTTAAAACCTAATATAGTGTAAATGATTCAACAGCCTTCCAGTAATTAAAATAATGTAATCAGTATGATCAAGCCAAGTACAACTGGATTGAATTGTATCACTGGTTTACTGATTTGGAATAATGTGTATCGGACATAATTTACAACACTTTAGAAGTGTTGTCAATATTAATTGATCCTGAAACTAAATCAAATTGACAATTATTGCGTCATTACTACTGTATATGGAAAAGCTTACTAAATATTTTATAAGCGCATGTTTCTTTTCAAACATGCCTTGGCGGCGTATTATTTAAAGCATGAATAATTATTTAATAAAAAATAAATACTTCAATTTCAAATATAAATTTTTAACTAAAATACAATCTGTAATTAAACTTTATTTAAGCGTTATGAATTGGAGCACGTTTACATTTGATTGAACTCTTTTTATAAGAAGCATCTTAAAATTTAAAAGCAATTGTTTTGTAACAACTTATATTTAACTACCTCGGTGATATAGTGGTAGTTTATGCGACTCCTAAGGTCTCAGGTTCGATTCCCGGGTCGGACCAAATGTTTGTATGATCTGTAAATATTTGTATGATGATGAGATATATTAGATAAGATGGACATATCCAGGTGATTATGAATTCATTGTTTTAAACTTTTAAAAATAATTTACTGTATTGACTTGTGAAGTAGATGTACATATCTTATACTGTCCTTTCCTCACTTATCCTCTACCCGGCTATTGACCATTCTCCTATCTTACTCCACGCTTCTTCTATTTCTTTTTATTAATAATATTACTAATCTTGAGCGATCGAATCAATGTTTAATAAATCTTAGGAGAGAAAAACCGTTGCGCTGGATAGATTACATCGCTGAAGAAAGGAAAAAGCTAAGCAAATAAAAAAACTTGTCAGGGCTAATATGAGTCCGTAGCGAATTCGTTCAAGCCTTTTATGTAAATCCAATAGGTCTCGCTGTACGTCTCCCAGTGGGGTATATCACAGATACACTACGTAAAAGGAAGTCTCCCATATCTGTACGGAAAACGACGCAACTGTCAACTGTAAGGGATAGTTCTACAAAACTTGATGGTTATATATTTGCGTACTGATGTGACGTGTACATAAATTGTCGGAGTGATTTGCATCCAAGGGTATTGACTAACAATGAGGTTAGGACGCACTGAATTATGTCTTTGGCCCTGTAGTATTTTAAATCAAATCTCAGGAATAGTTTCCTGAAATAAAACATTAACAAATACATTAATGATTTAAAGTATTATTAGACTGTGGCACTCAAAGCAGTCGTTACCATAACTTATTTTTAGGGTGCTGAAGTTTTAACAAGAACCTTTCAGAATTTCCTAATCGTCTCTCCCACCGTCATATATTCCCAATTACTAATGTTAGTAATAGTTACTGTCTATTTATTGACAACCACTGCTCTAAAACTTTCTTTATTCTGTATTGCATTTCTTAAAAATTCTTTGTATCCATCCGTCATCTGTGTTAGGTTATTTACTGGCATGGGAAAATTCATGGCGTATTTTATTCATAGTATTCCAACGCTTGTTTTAAAAGCTTGACTGCAATAATATCAGATATGCTTAAAAAGCTTATGATGATACCGATGAAAAGTAAATTTCATATATGATTTTTAAATTGTGACTAAGTTGATTGTAACCTGCAACTGACTGCGTCGGTGGCGCAGTGATAACGTGTCTGACTGCTGTGCTACAGATCTCGGGTTCGATTCCCGGGTCGGACCAAATGTTTGTATGATCTACAAATATTTATTTCGGAGTTTATATGTATAATATACTTATTATCTCGTATGACGTACTCGTCATCAAACAACCCATAACGTCCCACTGCTGGGCTCGGGTCTCCTCTCAGGAGAGGGTTAAGGCCATACATCCCCACCGTGGCCAAGAGCGGGTTGTGGACTGTAATCTTATTAATTTACAAAAAAAAAGTCTAGTAGCCATAACACAAGCTTTGCTTAGCTTGGGACTAGTTTGCGTTGTGTGTTGAAGTCCGAAATAAAACTATTTAGACAAAATCTCGTCATTTGCTTTCTTTTATATACAATGCCAATTTTTATGGAACATTATTAGAATATGAAGTACCCGATATAATTCTAAGAAAGATGCAATTTTGTAGCGTAGCAAAAAAGAACAGAGACAAAGCGCAAACCTAATAAATCAAACTGACGTGACTACAAAAATATTCGGTTTTGCGGGACACGACACTGCATGTGACAGGCTTTTGTGTTGTGGCGGATTTCAATAAAAAGTGTTAAGGCGATTTTTTTTGCATACTAGGAGCTATCCCGAAACGATTTTGTTTTTCAAATACTTCCCTTACTTAATACAGAAAGGGATCGCACATTTATAATTTTTTTAGCCGTATAAAAGGATTTATTCTAGAATCAATAAGAAATTCGATTCATGAACTATTCCTAAAGTTAGCTTTTGAGTTTTACTTAATTCATAGAAAGGATTAATTATATATATTAATTTAGTATAATGTAATATGAAAAACGGTAAAAGCTATTATTAATGTCAATTGATAATTATCAACAGAAAGGCATCACAAATTTATACTAATTTTTTTGCCGTATGAAAAGATTTATGCTAGAATCAATAAGAAATTCGATAGATGAACTATTCCTAAAGTTAGCATTAGAGTTTTACTTAATTTTTAGAAGGATTAATTAAATTAATTAATTTGAAAAAGCTATTATTAATGTAAATCGATAATTATCAACAGTCTTTGTGTTAATATACGCGGGTAAATAAAATATACAGAATATTTTCAGAACTATAAATATACTACGGAAATAAAATATTTATGTCATGTTTTCTATTAAGTACGTAAGTTTTAAATATAACATAAATATTAAATATATTTCAATCAGACATCTTGTATTGATTTTCATTAAAAAATTAAGTATAATAAGATGTTAACATCAGTATTGATGTTATATATATAACACTATCGATATTTAATTGTATATAAGTGATATGAGAATTAATTTTGTATACCTCTATAAATAAAATCTCTATACGTGAATATGTTTCAATTATTTTTATGGTTACTTTTCCGATCATCATTAACATACTGTACACTATTATATTTGGAAAGCTAAACTATTATAGGCACATATTTTTTAGGCAAAAATACTATTTAGTTGGTCATAAAATAGCTCTCTTTAGAGAACAAATAGGGTCATGATTATATTTATTTATTAAGAACGGTGGTATAACACGAAACACTCTCATTTGAAAGACTTCTTTTAAGACATACCGTTTGCTATAGCCACGTCCATTGCCAAGACAACGATCTTGGTTGTTCAATAATCTTCCCCTAGCAACGCACTACAAGCATAATATACTCACTCAGGGTTGTCACGCGATCTTTGTCTATATGACCCAATGAAATTTTATTATACTCGGGACTCAGAAGCCTACAACTCGTTCGAAGTACTATATAAGCTATATGTATGTGACTATCTATATAAAACTTTGCTAATAGTTTTGCAAGAGAGTCAACGATTAATTAAACAGTCTCAGTATTGCATTTTGGGGGAAGTTATTATTTATTCATTTTCTATTTATTTTCACAACATTGAAAGAATTTCCAATAAAAAGGTTATTGCGCAATAATTGAACAATATATTAGATAATATACTGCGTAGTATATTGCTCAATTACCGAAACGGCCTATATAATTGAAATGAAGCACTTATGTCGTAAACCTAAATTGTCCATAAACAGTAATGTTTCTTACTTTACCTGCTTAAAACAAAAAAAGGTTTATTAGAATGGTCGCATCTTCAAGAATTTGTTCTCTAATGCTTAGTTAGTAACTACTAATATAGCGAATAGCATCTTCTTCATCTAAAAAGTCAAAGCTGTTGCCATAGCATTCTGTTAATCATAAAAATAAAATATATTACTTATCAAATGTTAAACAGTTAACCACACCTAAAAGCTAGAAAACACATCTACCCTAAAAAACAATGGTCTTATGTGTAGGTTTTCAAAACTATCTGCGTCTCTCTCTTACAATATACAGTAGCATAATAAAATATAATTAATGTACTAGTAAAAGCAGAATAATAGCCTATACCAGGTGGGTGGATATCTACCGCTACCATCCGAAGGAGACAGAGAAACATCTATTACTCATACACTCGAATGTTTGATAAAAATAAGTATTACAGCCGTAGCTGATGGATACATTCTGAAATACATAAATCAATGTAAAGGTCACCCATCTATTTAATGTACTCCACGTTATCAATAACTTAACCTCGGAAAACTGGTACTTTGATATATCAACGAAGTCGTTCAAGGGTCACGTACATCCTGTTTTCTATACAAATAATATTTCTTGCAGAACGTCGAAAAACTCTATTTCAGGAACATGGAGCTTTTCTTGATTCAACAATGAATGCGGCTATTTTAGGACAGGGTTCAATACGGTACGATTATTGTTGTTATAACTATATTATTTATCCGTTTCACCTATTTTTATGAATGTTAGAATATAGACTATCAGGTACATGTTATAGTAAGTACGTATGGAGTTTGAAATACAATTTAGGTTTATCAAACTGTGGTACAACTGAAACTATGGAGTAATGTAGTTATAGAGAGATAACTGTTAGATTTTTTTATTTATTTTTGTGTATTCCTTGTTTATAACAATACTACCTACTAAAACCTTATCCTTTCTTATTCGTTTTTTTTTTCTGAGTTATTTTTTATCCGTTATATTGATCTTTATAATGCCAAATATTAAGTTTAACCACAATTTTAAAAGGAATTCTAACCTGAATCCACGTTTTCGTGGATATCGTATATCAATCGTGTGTATTTTATTACCCGACTACGGCAAAGCCAAAGGAGGTGGAGGAGATTTTGACAGGCTTTGTACGTTCATCTGTTCCCTACTAACTACTTATTAGAACTGGACAAATGATATATCTTTAGAAGCGTCTTAATCATCCGCTGGTTATAGGCTATATGTTACTGTATCTAACGTGGTGCCCTCTACAAGTCATAAAGCTTTGTGTTAAAAATTAAATGTGAGGTAAATATACCGTGTTTAGTATCATTGAAAAGGGTTACGTTACTTTTACATTTCAAAAACATATATATTATTAAAATTCAGTCGTGAATTTGTCCGATTTTATTTGATAATTATGATATTTTTATGGTATTTGAAATATATTTTGTACAGAAATTAATATTATAGCGGCACCAAAACGTTTTTTATTTTTAAAGAATGAAACAAGTTTGAAAAACCGCAGTCACACGTTGTTAAAGTGCTATGGTTCGTTTCAATGTAACGTGTGACAACAGCTTTTCAAACTTGTTTCATACTTTTTCAGCGTCGTTTTCTGTCGTAGTTGTGTTATAGTTTTTACAATTTTTTATTTGTCATGGCGTTTATAAAGGTTTTTCATAGGTAAATAATTATCTTGAACCTCAGGCAAATATTCACTTTCATACTACTCACTTAAAATTTCGGTTATCAATTTTCTGCAAGCTTGTAACTCTATCGGAACTTTATTATGAAAAAGCGACAGTAAATAAATATATTTCATTAAATATTGTGAAACGTTTTCCTAAAATACAATATAAAGTACATCTTACGGACAATGATTGTTACTTTACTTAACACAAATTTGGTTTGACTAATTAAAAAACAAATAACTTTGGCCCCTTTTCCACTTAAATAAACACCTAAACAAAATTTATAGCATCACAATAATTTCAAGCAACATTAAACTCTATTCAAACGACATAAGTAGCTGCGTAATTGTTTGCAATATTCGAAGTATTTAATTGCGTAGAAGTAATTATTCAGTCAACGAAATATCGGTCTTCTACGTTGATATTGAATGAATAGATGGTACTTATAAATTTCGAAGCCAAACCTTGATTGTTATGTACATTTTATTAATTGATTTTGATAAATATTTTTTATTAATATATCGCCGTAGTGTGGATCACCATGCTGCATAGTTGATTTGTCTGCATTCACGATGAGAATGATGACTACCACTATTGGAGTCCACTCATGCTTTTCATAAGGCATCGTAGAGTCACTTTGGGGCAGGATATTTTAATTTAATTTACTCTTACGTCTGTAAAAGCTAAGTTAACGTATAATTAAATACACTAGTCGTTCCAGTATGATTATATTACGTCATGCAAATGTGAAACTTACATAAGCCTGAGGCTGTGCGCCCTTGTTAGATCGCATGCTTACGACTAATCGCCGTAAGGACTTCGAAAGACATAAATTTATTATTCTTTTGGTAATGTTAGTACCTTATTAATGGGATATTACACGACTTTCATTATTGGAAGAACGATGTCTATTGAACAAATTATTAAATTATTTATTTGTTGATCATTTGACATTGAATTCTGATTTCACAACTAAAAATGTTATATTTCTATTCGTATATTCCGATGACTTTAGATTATTCCACAACCGTCTTATATAGTTCTAGTTGTATGCAAATAATCAATTTCGGTATTTTTGGCAATTTATTATTTTGTTTATTGTTCATCGATGCACAAATGATTTTGTTTAATTATTGTGAAGACTAATCGTTATACACAGGATAAAGGTGTAGAGTAACTGAAATGAGAATACTAAGAAAAGCAATCATTATTTTACTCATTTCTACATAAATCTGCCAACTAAGACGAGATCTCATGATATGTTTGTAATGAGTTTCACACGCCAATAAACTGTTGCTACATTAACCTAACCTTTCTATTATAAAATAAGATGCTTTTTGGTTACGTAAATTAGATCGACCATTAGTCAGACCATTTACCGACTTTTATGTTTTTTTTATTTCTTACCACGTCGTAATAATGACGCGATTTACGTAAATGTATTACGTATAAATCTACTGGTTATAGTAAATTGACTAGTATTTTAAGAGTCACTGATTTCAGCACGAACGAGCCGGCTCGACTGGGGCGGCACTATCCTCGCCCAGAAGATCAATGTAAAATGACAATGTTCGTGCTGTCGTGTTTCGTTGGTAAGTGCTAGGCAGCTATAATGTGAGTCACCATGCTGCATTGTTGCATTGTCTGCATTCGCAATGAGTACGGTGACCACCACTCTTGGATTCTGCTTATGCTTTCTGTAAAGAAAAGTAGAGCATTTTGGCAGAGTAGAGGCCCATATATATAAAAAAAAACTTTATTTGATATATTTGTACAATCAAAATATCAAACAAGTGCATGGCCAATGTTAACTGATTGTTTCGGTAACCCACCTATCTCATGGCTATAGGTGTGTTTTAAACAATTTACAGTTTTGTACAGAGTTCAGGATTTTGTAATTCGATAGATTCTATGTTAAGAATTCTGTTTCCTAAGGTCTATTTTCACAGATAAGAAACCATCTTTTAAATTATTTTCATGTCGTGGGAGAGCCACATTTCGCTACGAATGGGCCGGTTCGACTAGAGTGATACCATGGCCTCACAGAAAACCGGTGTGAAACAGCTTGCGCTGTGTTTCACAGAGTGAGTGAGGATATCGGAGGTCCAACCCCTCACCCCATTCCCCAAAGGGGACTCGCTTACCACCAGGCTACGTCTACGGATACGTGTGCTCGTTTTCACCCGTTCTATAAAAAATGTATTTTTTTATAAATATGCACCTATCTAGTATATACTTAACACACTACTTTATTTGGAATCTATAGACGTGTGTAAGCAAAATTTAATTTTAACTTTCCTTACATAACAATGTCAGAGCGAGCCACGTGTAGGTATGTTCAATATACACGATGTATTCTTTGCGTCACCTTGCCTCTATGTTCAGACAGGTTGCTTTTCAAAATATAGAAAATCAATACGTTATTGCGTAAGTGTACCATACAACAAAATCCTCAGTATTACATACGTTGGTTTATATTGATTTGGTCCAACTTATTTGTCACAAGAAACTCAAATTTACTCGTATTTAAGTATTAAATTATACTTTATAAGCTATTTATTGGAGATCCGATGTCATATCGTGTATGAAGAGAAAATAATCGATTACCTAATTTGACTATACGACTTCAAATTTCTTAATTTACTACAACAAGGAGTCCGAAAGAATGTCAGGAGGCTAATTAATGTAATAAACTAATGTGAGGCAAAAAGGTTTTTGAATCATTGCGCATGTTTGGTTATTTATTATATTTATTAAAAATTTGGTAGGCCTTTCAACTCAATAGGATATTTGCTATGAAAATGGAAAGTCAGGTCAGTGATACATTTCAGTAAAGTAAACATCGTCCTAAATAAATAAGTGGGAAACATTAATATACCTAAGCTGTTTCAAAATGTGTTCCTAAGAGTCTTTTATCACAACTACCCACTTACATTTACCAAGGGATCTATTTTTGAGTCATTATTTAGAAATAGTCTAGTAAAATTGATGATTGTTTTGGTTGTAACTCTACTACATAAGTTACATGTCCCGAAACTGTGTAAACTTCTGCCTAAGCGTGTGAACTTTAATTATGAGTTTTTCCAATCTCATCCAAAGACGCGGTTACTTTTTAATTGTACATACGTCTCTATATTAACAGTATATTTCTAATTCAGAATAAGCTGGACATCATTAAGAGTCTCATACACACATACACTGAACTGTGAGGTCTCGCATAGCTTACAGTGCAGTATATCTACTTTCTTCAAAGGATCTCGAAACTTCCTAGATGGAAATTGTCCTGAGCGAAGTCTATTTGCTACAGCAATATTCTTAGGATATATTTTTACTTTTATTTTTGAGCGTTTTTCGCTCACACAATATTTTATTTCAGGGTAGTTATAGTCCGACATACCACGGGAGGTGGTATCCGAGGGGATTTCCAGAAGAGGAAAAAAAATAGGAACTTATAGTCGATAGAGCAAAATGTTCATCGATTATAAGATTCGCTTTTGACCTCCTCCACATTCATTCGCAACTCTACTCACAGAGGAAATTTTACTATTTTTCTTCCTTGAAGCAATTTTTAATACAAAATAATATCCTCATGGTTCTGTTGCTTTTTCCTGCTCAGTACATATTTCATCGATATAATTATTAATTAACGTGTAACTTGTACTACGATAACCCCTTAATTAGATTTACTACAAACTGAACTAATTGCAGAATTAATTAAATTTCCTTTCACATGTTTATGAAACTATGTTGATCATATTTAAAACTACTGGTTTGGTACATAAATACTTAGTTACTGTTATTAGCTTTAGGGCAAGCTCCAGCAAACTAGCACGGCCACACTCAAATGTGATTTTAAATCAAAGAGCCTACCATGAGCGGTTGGCAAACTTTTTTAAATCCCATCAAAAAACATGAAGTAGTGCAGTTTTTCAGCATGGAAAATAGATCTAAGGTGAGAAATAGACTAGAATTACAATTGAAACTGGGACTGATAATAATTTTAGTGGTAGAAAATCTTTAAAGACATAAAGATGTATTTGAAAATCAATACGTACTTTGAAACATATCGTTTTTTAAGTGAAGATTGTAGTAAAAACATGGTGACTACAAAATTAACTATTGGCGATTGTTTCAATATGACATCCGTTTTGCGCTCCACAACTCAATGATAGTAATTCTGTTGTTGCGTCACTAAATTAAAATTTGACTAAAATTTTCTTCTATTAATTAATTTTAGCAAAGTGATTAAAAATATATTATTTGTGTTATTTTAGGATATTTGTATTATTTGCGTGTATTTAGATAACGCATATTTTAGTGTTAAATATATAGTTTCCAATCTCGTCAAGTATAAATCTTTATCATCTAGAATAGTTTAATAGTCGTCGTTTAAAAGGACAAAAATATTATTTTAGTGATTTTTCGTTGTAACATATCTATTGAATTCTGTTTTTTAAACATTCTATGTTTAAACATAGAATTTTTGAAGAACAGAATTTGTACCATTATTGGGTATTTATAAGACACAGTAAACAAAAACTTAAATCGAGATTGGTATGATAATTGCAATCACAAGTCTTGAACCCTATAAGATATGGTCGGCCATTAATATACTGTGTTTACTAATTACGTTCAGCATGGGCTATTTATTATGTTCTCTATTATGGATCATGGCTGTTTAAATTGTGCCTTGAGGCGCTTAAATCTAAGAAAATTAATTAGTTTATGCACAGATTTCCTTGTTGGCATAAGTAGAATGAAATGAGGAACAAAGTGAATTGAATTCAAGAGTTTGAATTGCTACTTTTGCCTCTTAAATTTTACTATCGTTTTTAATAAATTGTGAGTTGCGCTCTATTATCGAAGGATAAAAGAATATAAATAGCTTTTAAGGGGCCTATTGGTCTAATAATTGGTAATCCTGAGTACTAAGCCTGAGATATGAGTGTGGGTTCAATTTCATTTTTATTTGACTTGTTATGTGTCTGTTTGTGTTGTTATCTAGAACATTTGCCAAAAAAATACAGTCAATCAACCAGGTACAAATAAAAGTGTTCATAAGTACGACGTATGGGCTTAACCCTCTCCTGAGAGGAGACCCGAGCCCAGCAGTGGAACATTATGGGTTGTTGATGTTGATGATTAATAAGATAATGATATATGTACACTATATACAAAACTAATCACGCATACTTTAACATTCCGGTTAACACACACTATTGTCGCGTTATTTAGATTGGTTATTTTAACTAAGAATATAGTCTATTGGAGTAACTCTTTGTTTCACTGAGTATAAAAAAAACCCAAACTTCATTAATTAGGTAATCTGATAAGTTTTATCTATTTGTGCTAAGGGGATATATTATTTCATGATAAATATAGTCATTACAATAAAAATCTGTAATGAAATACGATTTTACCAAAAGTACCTTAAACTATACATGATGATAAATATTTTATAATACAAGGGCATAGCGTGGCCATAACAGGTGCCTTGACCCGTGTCCCAGGTGTGACTCGCGATCGACCCAATAAACGATGGTTTGACACAAAAGAGGATAAAGTTTCTGAAACTTAAAGTCGTCCAGGAATAACTTTGTAGAGTGTTTAAAAAGGCCATTTGTAAATTTCCGGACACATTTGGGTAAAGTAACGTTTAGAGATTTTATTTGATTAATAGTAACATATTGCTTCAATTCACGTCCAGCATGAATCGATCTGTTAATTTAATATTAAAAATAATAAAATTTTGATTCTAGTAAGAGGGTGTAAACCCTCTTACCCCTACCCCATTAACATTAAGTTAGGTAACGGAATGAGTGTCAAATGAGGTCAAAAGGGTTCGCAAATTTCTGAAACAAATATTCGAGTTGCAGACATATTTCAAATAAAGAACAATTTTAATTATACGAGTATATAGTCAACAGCCTCTAATATTCTACCGGACACGGGCCTCTCCTACCAAAGGAGTTTTTTACCTACTGTCCAACGTTATCCAGACGGGCTTGTTTTAAGTTTTCCTTCTGTTTGCAGTGATGTTGACCTGTTTAGTTTGCTCCTTTAGCCACCACTTACGACACCTATGGGTTGAAAAAAATTGTGCGTTCAAAATTTCTTCTTAGTACATAAATAAAGGCAGATAAAACTCATAGACCTCATAACAGTCAGACATCTGCTATGCGCCTGAAATTTGTTTTTGTTTCGATATTAAGTCAACAGCCCCATAAGAATCAGTGACGATGATATGGATTCGTACAAACAACTTTAACTAGGCTACGATATGGTGTATTTTAGGGTTGTAATTCTATCATAATATTTATGTTTTGCATGTTTCATACATTGTATTTGAAGGAAGTACGATAAATAATAAATAGCATATTCTACTAAATACAGTGTATAGATTTTATAAATTAAGGTTTTTCAGATATTGTTTAAAACTTTTGGGATAAAGCTTATTGTGTTTACTACATTAATTGTACAGCACTTCTGTTATGTTAAAATTAAATAAGAAAATAAATAAAATGACAATTAAGCTCGTCATTCTTTGGAATTCCAATTCGTATATTCAATATAACATAGAAATGTGCTAAAAATCTTTACAATCTCACTTCCCAAGCAAGTATTTTAAGAAAACGGTGACTCTCTGTTATCTATTTAAACATATTGAAACAGGTTGTATAAATATACAGAATCGAATAATGTATTATAGCAATATACAATATTCAATACAACTGAAAGAGCTCTTCGGTATTATTTGAGCTCATTTCGGCCCTTTGAATTGAATACAAAACTTCTGGTAGGCTTCTAATTCCGAATTCAAAACACAAAAGAAAACAAGAGTGGAATGTAATTGATCAATGGTGGTATTGTACAAGCTTTTGTATTCGCAGTTGAGGTATAAGTTCAGGGTGCCATAAAGGTCTATGAAATCATCCATAGAGGTAACTTGCGTTATAAGTTTATCATACACGTTAAGCACGTGGTACATACATACAATATTATAAATGTAAAAACATTTTAGTTGATTGGTTAACCATCCAATTAGTAATAGTTCCAATTAGTAAAAATTTTTACAGTCTTGACTAATACTTTTTTATGTTTTCTGTGAGTAAATAGATGTGAGAATTTACGTTAAATGTGGGTACGCAAAGTTAATGTTATTTCTATATCAGTAAGTGTATATTTCAATTTTATTCGATAAATCTAAATTATTACATTAAATATTGCTATTTTAAATAAAATCAGATTAACATTTTTAAATTTAATAGAAATCCAGTACTTAAATATTTAAGTCAGTTATTTGAAAGACCAGTTTATTTAGTGTAAAGTTGAAACATTAGGCTATCCCTGATTCTCAAGTGCACCGTCACATATGCATACAACATGTATAAGCTCATTGACTATTGGGAACTTATAAAAACTCTTGAACTCAAGAGTCCGACCGCATTGAATCGTACTTAGGGGACTCTTGTATCTGTAATATTCAATGAACAAAAAAATAAAACTCAGAGCTACGGGTTTTAAAAAAAACTTACTACAACGTTAAACTAACAATGACATAAAAACATCAACAAAATAAATCTTTTTTGCAGTGAACAGACACATCTGTAATTTAAAAGAATTCTATAGTACTTTTTTATCAATAAATAACTTCTTCAAAGTGAACAAATATAAATCAAAGCCAAAAGACTTCATATTGAGAACAAAGCGCGTAAGATTTCCAGCCATTTATAAACTCACACATAATCCAATAACATAAATCGTCTTTGAAAAACTTCACTGAAATACACGGATGTATCGAAAGAGGCCGTACTGCGGCATCGCGGGAGAGCGCACAACCACCCCTTACCAAGGGCTCAAAGCTACTGAACAGACGCAGACAGTCACGCTGGAAGCCGGCGACAGAATAAAAGCTAGTGTGCATCCCCCCTACCCTCTTCCCTCAACACCTCGTTCTAAAAAATGCACACATAAAAGTGAAAAAGCCCAGAAAAGAATGCGAGAAGTGTTGCACGTTCATAATTACTTGTGACTTAGATTTTGGCCTTTGTTTCAGCACAGTAAAAACGAGGTTGCGAGTCGGAATGTTCTACCTGTATTGTGCTGGAGCACTTGTTGGTATTTATTTAGCTAAAACCCCTATAAATATTGTCGGTCTTCTTTCCATATTTAGGGCGGAAGACGGAGTTATTTAAATGTTATTCATTATAACACATAATAGAATTTCTGTGCCTGTGCTGTAACTGTTAAGTCCACTTCAAAATAAATAAATAAACGAGTTGGATTTTACTTTAAACATATGTACCTTAATGACAAAATGACGATTGTCTTATTTATAGTGTCTTATTAAGTTTTTTTTCTTATTACAAAAATCAACCGTAAAATGCAAGTCTTGCAACGTTGTTCTTATGTTGCAAAAAGTTGTGAGATTTAATCGTAATCTAGTGTCTAATGTGTTGTATGAAGTATTTCATTTTCTATTATAAAATTATTATGTAACTAGTACACAATAAAGTTATGGACGTTACTTAAACGCCTATTGTATATGAAAAATGACTTTCAAAAAATTTCTTTTTGGTATATATATAGTGTTTCCTGTACTATAAGCTCACTAACTAGTTTGTGTTTGGTTAAACAAATATTTTGAAATATATATATATATATATTTATTATAGTAAATGAAAGCCAAATTTACTACATACTTTAATCAAAACAAAGTTTGAAAATATTTCTTTAATACCTCTCTACAATAGCTTCAAAAAAGATGGTACAAGTGTGATACTTTTTGTTTTATTTTGCTAAACTTTGCGGAGATAACACTATGCCTCTTAATAAAATGAAAAGCTATACACATGTTTTTCCTGAAGCAATAATTTACAACAAAAATACTTTTTCCTACCTCCAAATCCAAAAGTGCATCGTTGATTCTCAATCTCCAATGAAATTCTCTAGAAATCCTCTGATTGCTGCAGGCGGTTGCTCAACTTTACACTGAATACTGAATTCGTATGACGCTGAGTCGACAGGATAGGTACGAGAAATGAAAGGAAGTTTTCATATATGTTTGAATAATACTGAACGTCAATATGTTGTTGGAATTCAAACTGACATTATGGTTTATGAATAAAGAGCTGTGTTATGAATATGACTTATGACACTATAATTTATCGGATCTTTTTTTTTAAATTAAATCTATGAAGCTTACTACATTCAATTACATTAATGATTTTATTGTAAACATATGATGCAATACGATTCTACAAGATAATATTAAAAGGGAATTTATCGGATGCCGCCAATCTAAAGGTGCCACTTTAGGCAAATTCTGAATGGAAGAGTGCTAAGCGATGTAAGCCCACACCTGGTATTGAATTAGATTCCTTACATCAAGTCAAATGTGAAATGAGAACCGTAATAAACTAACGTAAAGGTCTAAATTTCTATAGATGATTTTACACATTGTATCTTTCATACGGAACAGAATGCGTTATTGAGAAAAGGGCTCTCCCAGATAAAAGCTTTATCGATGCATAAAATATTTTATCATTAGATTATTATGAAGCTAGTCCGCCTCCTCTAAGCTAGGTCGCGCAAAATAAGGTATGGACCTTTTATTCCTTGAGGAATTCGTATCATCGTCTTTTTTGGACCTGTCGTAACTTCGCTACTATGGAAATATTTTATTGCATAGATTGCACAAATATTACACTAATTTACAAAATAACTTTAGTATTATTTATTATTAATATTTATTTATTATTTGTATGCAAAGGCTTTTAAACAACAACAAAAAAAGTAAGTAACCAAATCAATTATTAAGTCCAGACAGATTAGAAACAATAGCCTACTCAGTAATATGAAATGCATTATTTTCAGAAACAATCATACTTAAACAGAATTTTGTACAGAGTGATGAAATACCCAATAACATACATAAACCTGTTAAGGGAAACAAGTGAAGAAAGCTATTTGATGACGGGACATCTTGGCGTCTCTTAGTGCTTGCCGATTCTTTTTCCATTATTAGATAGGTAGGTAGCTTTTTTGTAGTTCTTTTTTTTGTATTTTAAATCTAGCAATCTCTTTATAAGATAAAAATATTTCAATTCTAGAGCATTTCCCAATAGATGATTGCTGCTTTAGGAAAGCTATTATGACGTTGTAACCTGTATTTTAAACGCTACTTATACAATTCTCAATACATAGCATTGTTAAGATATGTCTTGACAAAATTAATCACATAGCTATTGTTTAATATATTGTTCGGTTTTATTAGACAATATTAACCCTAGGCTCATAATGAAACTTTACGTTAATTTTGCATTAATAACTGAAGCCTTGTTATTAGTGTAGTTCGCAAATTGCTTTATAACTTTGAGATCAAGTTAGTTATAATAAAACATCAATATAAAGTTACCTCACCTGCAATTTTCACGGCACAAGTTCATACTTTGGGAACTTGTCACAAGCAAGCTACTCGGCAAGATACGTACCCTCGGCATGCTGCCAAGAATGTAACAACAATACGTAGCTCAGTATATTATTATTAATGTTAACTAGACTTGGATATCATACAATTTATTGTGCTATTACGGATTGACGTCACAAATCCCTCCCGACTAAATTATTTAAGCTTTAAAAGACTAATACGTTAAATATTAAATTGAAGCTAAGTGAATCACCCGATTTTGATTTGACAAACTGTTTACACATTACAATGTCACACACATACATAAAATATTCATCACCTTTTACTTTCGCACGGTATTCAATGTGTACGAGCTCAAAGATATCCAAAGTCAACAGCGATCAGTACAAATTGAAATCGTCTTTTTAATCCGAACATTTACTTAAACATAAAACGCTTGATATTTACGTAATGGTGTGTTTACACGCTCAAGGGATAATTTATCGGCATCAAAAGGGCGAGGAAGCAATGTCGTGAAAATGTAAAGATCGAGCCTGGCGTCATCTAATGACCTGCAAACATGAGGATATCACAGCCGACTTACTAGGGAACCTTTTGCTCTGCTAGGCCGAGTAATTGATAACAAATAGGTGTAGATAAAGTAAGGGTTTCGTGAGCAACTCAGCTAATGCTTACGTAAACGTAAAGTACTGATAAAGGGTTGTCTTAAATACTTTATTTGACGCATTTAAAATATTTTAAATACCACATAACAAGCTCTATATATTTTAAAATTACTTTCTTATGCAGAGGTCTTCATCCAACATTGAACGGCAATAGGCTGACGATGTTGAATTCTATCATCATGATCATCAGAAGGTGTTCCTTCACAATATTTTGATGTTTTCATAAACATTTATAGTATAAAACCTGCCTTAATATCATACATTTCATTTTAAGTTGGCTTCATAATCGACTTGATACAGATGCAGTTATAGTATGTTTTTGAATATTTTTTGTACGTGCTCCCGATACGTTTATTGTAAATAAACTAACTGTCGATTGCGCTGTGTGTTAAAATGTCAGAAAATATTTATATTTATTTATTAATGTACATCAAATCTTAATACTGTATTAGCTTATCTTACATGCTTAAAATACGTTAAAAGGTATAAAAGACGTTTCAAGGTCATACTCGCGGTAACGAAATTAGATATTTTGTATGTATCTATTAAGTGCTAAGTTTTATGTGTTTTCAAGTACCGTTGCTCCCTTGTTAACAGTTATTACATTTTACTTTCTGCCATTACCTAAGCGACCCTTAAAAGTACTGTTTATGTCTACTATTAAATTCTAATAGAATTACCAATGAAGCTGGAAAAAAAAATAATAATATAATATTCGCAGAAATGCTGAGCAATATGTAAAATTCCGAGTAATATGTGAACAATACGAAACTTCTGGCCTTTTAAACGTAAAGTACTCGAATAGACGTGACCCCTGAGGGGATGATTGGATTACCGATATAATTTACCTAAACATTTCGATGTACCGAATTAATCACTTTTCTCAGGAATAGTTGAGTGATTAATATTATGACTACTATGTCGAAGATTCGCGATTCACCAAACAATTTGTCGATCACACAGTGTTGTTTGTAAGATTTGAATTTACTACATTCACCGCAGTAGAAAACGGCGTAGTGACCGCTTAGGCCAACCACGCCATCCGTGCAGTTTTCGGATGTAGTGTGGTTTTCGATTTGGACCACAATTGTGTGGTCTTTTGACGTGTTCTGTATCATACAATTACTTACATAATAATATTTGAAATAATTAAATATTATTATTGGACATAAATTTTGAAATAGTAAAGTATCATCAGAAATCTGGATATTAACGTAACATGATTAAGTACTGGACGGTCTGCGAGACAACTTACTTGTAATATTATTAATCCAAGCAAGTTTATTAATCCAAGAAATATGTAAAGTCTCTATCTAATGCTGTGATAATCATAGTTACAGTAATACACGTAGTTCCTTCACGTTGTAGTTCCTTAGTTCCTTCACAAGTGGCTAGGAGATTTAACAATACAACACGCTTTAGTGAAGCCACTCCGCCTTTATTGATTGTTTCCTTTGCCATTTTTTGTTCGTTATAAAAAGTTAATAAGTAGACGTTTCGGAGAAAAACATTTTAGGGTTCTGGGTCCCTTTTATTGAGGTAGGTTTGGTTCACTTAAATCATTTTTGTGAAAATTTTAAATAATTGTGTCTGGTCCAGTACACTAATAATAACACCAGACAAGCTTTATTTGTATGTAACTGTAGGTTATCGATGTAACCTCTGTGCACCTACCTTACAAATTATCTACATCACCCGAAGGTTGACTGGAAGAGAATGCCCTGGGCATTAAGTCCGCCGATGTACAATTGTAGTGCATAAAGTTTATAAATAAAAAATAAATAAAATAAAGTAGTTTGAATAATTTTGAATACTTTGTGTTGCAATGTAATTTGTAAAATATTCACTATTACTTATATATTAATACATAAAATATAAAGTAGGTATTATGTATTTAAAAACACGTGTCTGTAATACTATGGAAGAAAAGTTGACTTTGACGCAGTATAAAATTACATTGAGTGTTCGGGCAACCGCCTATTAAGGCGGCATGATAAAACAGGTTATGCATAACAATACTTTCTTCAAAACTCTTAAAATCCCATCCGCATTGGAATTCCAAAAATCTGAGGTAGTCCTTGACATACATCCCTTATCACAAATTTTATGGTAAGCAGACGTCTCCGACACCACTTAAAGAATTCCTCGATAATACATTGCACTCGGCTTTAAAAGGGTCCTGAGGGTCGTAAAAACCTTTCTTAAATACGTTTTAGAATATTTCTGGAGAATTATTGTCTACAATACCGTTTTCTCGTACTTCTACTGAAATTGCAAGGACATAAACGACGTATAAGGAAGATCAAGAATAATTGAGTCTTAGTAATTACCGAAGAAGATAATTAAATATTCTTGTCACTTTGTTTCCTAAGTCTGTTCAACCAAGTAAAGCTGCCACTAACTCTCAATGTACGCACCGATACGCCACATACATTCTATTTAAGAGACCATTTAGATGGAATTTTAATTCTATCATACAAGCCTTTGTAGGGATTGACAGCGAGCCGAGAAATTCCACGCCCCTCCTAATTTATACTTCCTCGTTTCGACTTAAAAGCTTTGCTTAGCCGACTGCCCATTCAACCTAAGGATGTTTTGTTTAAATAACCATTAAATCTGGTGGACCAAAAAGAATTGACTTGGGATAAATGCACATATTACATATAAGTACGATTTTATGTTAAAAAGGATTTATATACGTTTATAAACATCGGATATTTCAAGGTATCTTTATAATAACAAGAATAACTATTATAGTAAATAAGTTTTATTCTTATTGTGTTGTAATGGTGTAATCTAAGTATTTTGGGATGTAATTCATAAAGGTTATTAATAAATTTACAAAAGAAAACCTTACTCTGTAGTTTTTCACAAATGCATGTTAATATAGATGAGATGAAGATGCATGTTGTAAATATAAAACATTTGGTGTAAAAATTATAATAGTAAATTCTCAATTTTCTTAAGCCTTAGATATTTGTAAGAAAAAAGAAAGTAAAATAACAAATATTAAAAATTAATGAATCACGTAAATATGTAGCTACCCTCTGTATTACAAATCTGTTTACATTTTTACTTATTAAACTCAGCGATTGAAACAATTAACAAAAACATAGCACTCGTCTGAAATGAAACAATAGACGTAACAAAATTATTGTGTATTTTGTACTTCCTAAGAGTTTGTTTATTAAAATCACTGTTTTATTTATGTTTTTGAAGTTAACATATTATAACAAGTATGAATATATTTGTTATATAATTTGTTTGCGCTGAACATCTTAGCTTCCTCAATTTTCGGAGTTTATTAATCATTAACTGTCAAATATCTGGTCCATGAATGATTATCGTTTTTTTACTAAAAAATTACTTTTGATTTATGCTAATTACAAACTTACCGTACACATAAACAAATTTACCTATAAAGGAAAAACGTATTATTCTTCTCCCATCTCAGCACAAACTAGTGGTCCCAAAAATGGGGTGTGGTCATTTCGTTTTTTTTCATGACGGGTTAAAGAATAGTGATGTATGTAAGAAAAATATGTGTTTCTACTAATGTCTAGAACACACCATATACAGCATTCCATGTCTTTTTAATTGCTAATATAATATAGAGTTATTAAGTACTACTTTCATAATATTATTATAGTTTAAATGGTGTAGATAGGCTTTTGACATTTACAAGTGAGCCTAAACCTACATTTGCGTGTAAGCACTGTTAACATTTCAGCAACTATCTCTTAATAATTAATGAACAATAATGTACAACTACTAGCCAAATAACGACGTGTTTTGTTTAATTAATTCAGAAACAGAAATGTACGAATATTAAACTGGTATTTATCACTATATTAGTGTTTCCTGAACTACTATTAAAATGTCGTTAGTGCACCATTTTGGATGTTATCGAAACGTTCTCGTGTTAATGTTGCCACAAGAAACACATTAAAACACGTATGTTATAAGTAATTATGCAGGTATACATTTTGTGTTTTCAAATTGAATCGGAAAATTTTTGGTCCGGCTATAGATCGAAATCGTCAAATCGGAGAACAGTGTGTTTGTCGAATCGAGACTGGAGTCCTTTTGGTATACGTAAAAACAAACAAAATATATACAACAATAAGAAAATATGTAATATGTATATATGTAAATATATATGTAAATATATGTAAATATATGTAAATATGTGTATGTTATTACTTTAGTAGTTGTGTATTATATTTTAGTATACTTGACAGTAAAACATAGAAGTAGGTGATTTTAATAATTATAGCATAGAATAACTACAATATAGTATATAGTGTTCTTTCACAAATTACTTCAAAATAATTATTAAAAAATAAAATAATTCAATGTTGAACTCTCGAGACATCCTAGGAGTTTCTAGGAATAACTTGTCCACATGTTATCCATGGACAACTATGTCTCCTATAAACAAGTAACTAAAATGGCAGCTACCTAGCAAATAACTTGAAACTTGCTAGTAATTTGTATCACAGGTGTTGCATGTAGGTAAAATCTACTAATATTTGCAAGATACAAATTAGACGCAACCCGAGCTGATATCAAACAGCATTTCAGAAATAATTCTGCTATGTAATCTCAGAATTCTCATCAACTGAGTATTTACATACCCAAGCTAGATTTACATTAATATATGAATGCATTTATGTCAGATGTTATAGCGAGAAAAATAGATTTACAAAGGAAAAAAGAATTAGGTAATGGTGTGTAGAAAAAAGATACACAAAAAATTGAAACAAAAACAAAAGACCAGTAAATATTAAATTTTGGAAAGCTATTGTTATATTTAGCATACAAAATTATTTTACATATAAATAAATAAATATTTAGGTCATCTAACACACAACGCCATTTAGTCCGCAACTAAGCAGAGCTTGTATTATAGGTACTAGAAAATTGATAACCAAAACTCCGAAACATATATTTGCAGATCATAATACAAACATTTGGTCCTTTTCGGAAATCGAATTCGAAATTGTGATTTTTTTTTTTAAATAAGTTAATTATGTATAAGTTAATAAGTTATCTGTGGTGTTCTGAAAACTTACATATGGATCAAATGATTTTGCGTAATGAAAAATAATGTTATAATATCACAATACTTATCTAAGAATCTTAAAATTCAAAAAGAAATATACTAATTCTTAAATGTTACGGTTTCCTAATTCTGAGATACGCCTTTACTTTGTTTGAAATCAGGCATTACATAGTAAATATTTCAACATCTAAAATATAACAGAGCACATTATTCGTGATTTCCAACACAGCATTAGGGTGTAGCTACATTTACATATATGAATAAGGCAGACACAGAATATAGGCTTTTACGCAACGGAGGCGCCGCTCGTCGACCTCAAAAGGAAGTTACATGACCATTTCCTGATGGAAGTGAGCTATCATCCGAGGGCGTACATTGACCTACTTTTGGCATATATTGTCAAAATACAAAGTATTTTTCGATTGATGAAAGCATATTCTTGAAAATCGTAAGGGTAGGCTATAAATTGAAAGAAGGAATGAGTAACGTTTTTCATAGGCAAGTTATTTTTATTCAAGGAAGGAAAAATATATATAGAATTATATAAATATATCTTTAAACTACTATTTAATAAAGCGAGTTCAGAAAAATCTCTTTCGTTATAAATAATTATATTATAGGCCTATTCAAGTTATTTTGAGCATTCAATATATTGGGAACAAAATCGGCCGAGTCTCGCGCACCGAGGGTTCCGTACAAACCTGTAGATGATGTAACTAAAAAAATATGTTTTTCACAAATTTTTCTTTATATATGCTATAAGGCGTTGCTTCGTACCAAATTTCAAGATTCTGTTCACGGACAGTACCATATAGGTTATGCTTCTCTAGCGAGCGTTGCTTAGTATGTTATGCGTTAGCTTTAAAGTTTTATTTTTTCACTCCTCCATGGGATAGTAGTCCTGAATATTTGAGAATTTCGACTTGACTCCACACGTCCCTGATAAAACAGTCTTGACAAACAGACGGACAACAAAGTGATCCTTTAAGGGTTACGTTTTTCCTTTTGAAGTAGTTACGGAACCCTAAAACATCTTGAAAACATCTCAAGAATATACATGACATAACGAATATTTAGGATATAAACATTTAAAAATTTTTTTCCAAAACTTAACTTTTCATTAAAATAACAAAACGTGAGAATAGGAATGATGCGAGTAACCAAGACCCACTAAAATTATGTATTCATCTGATAAAATGGGGTTCATATAGTATAAAAATGGTATTTATTTCCGTATTTAGAGCGAGATTAAAGTTAATTATCGAAAATAAAACTACAAAATATAGCAATCCGCTATGTTAAGTTAAACACCAATAAGAGCGAGTTACGTCAGGTGTCTGTAAACGTTATTTTGTTTGGATATGATCGATGATCACTCAACTGTGTATAAGTGCTAAGATTGACATTGGTTGACAAATAGTGACGAGGCGGACGTGACGTCACCCCGTTTTTCAAAATTTGTCATCATGCCTATTAAAACTTTTAAAACAAACTCTCAACACAATTTTAAACAATATGTTCTTAAACAAAAATAATGTAAAAAGACTATATTAAACTTCAGGGTTCTAGAACATATTTCGTCCTATCAGGTTACAAAAGTCTGTACAGTTTTATAGTACAAACTGTTCTGGTTGTGTGAAATAAAACAAAACAATAAAACCATTCAACAGTTGATCAATACTATTATTACATACTTACATTACATAATTATCACAATCTTCTTTAAGCCACTTTGTGTAATAAGTGCCCAGTCAGGGAGCACCTCAGAGTTACTAAACTAGAACTAAGTCGTAGTTTCAGATCCACACGTGTAGATTTTATTACGGGAACTTATTTGACACTCTTGTTTAATCAATGGTATTGTTCGTGGTATCCTTGTTACGCCAAAAGTCAGCCACTAGAATGTATTATTCCTACAACGGGGCAAAGTAATAAGGCGTTTTGGGAAAGGTTGTTTGTCTGCATTGTCCCTGAGCACTTCATTAAAATTCCATTAAGTTTGACAGTAAATAGAAATAATAAGAAACCTAATTAGGCATTAAGCAAAATTTACTGTAAATATTTTCGCTCACACCCTTATAAAGAATAAATATCCATGAATTTAGTAAGCCTTCGATATATCTTCTTATACGGAGCTTAAAGTAATCTAAGCTAAGTGTGATATATTATTTCGAAAACAAACTCACGCATTTAGAAAGGCGGGATCTGGAGTAAATCCTCGTGAAGAAAAGAGTACACGACTTAACCATCGGTAGATAAGAATTTTTATCGACTGTTTTTTGTTTCGGGTTTTAGTTCAGTTGCAACACAAAAAATATAACGTTAGGTCAGCGACGTTGACGTCAGTGACATTGGAGTATTATTGGATATCATATCGCAGGTCCGGTCTCACATGTCATACTGTCCCCATCTTTGGGCGGGGGCACCCTAATACCAGCTCCTTCCTTTGGAGCGCATTCAACGAAAAGCGACTAGAATCGTTGATATCCCAGAAGTTTCAATTCGGCTAGACTCTTTGGCGCTGCGTAGAGATTTGGCTTTTCTAGAGCATTTACCATGGGGAGTGCTCCGATGAATTGTTCTGGCTGATTCCTGCCTTCTCTTTCCGCCATCGTCCTTCACGACAGAAATTTCATCCCCATCATCTAGATGGTTGACAGTTCACAACTGTGCGCTTTTCAAGGAACTTTCTACCTCGCACAATAAAACTGTGGAATAAACTGTCGCCTGCAGTATTCCCGGACCAATACGACCTTCAAATGTTCAAGAAAAGAGCGTACTCTTTCTTAAAAGGCCGGCAACGCACTTGTGACGCCTCTGGTGTTGCGAGTGTCCATGGGCGGCGTTAATTGCTTACCAACAGGCGATACGTCTGCTTGTTTGCCACCTATATCATAAAAAATATGGATCTCCGTATTTATTTTAACATGTGATCCCGAGAACAGTAATACCTACCTACCTATCGTAAAATACTTCAAATCAATCTATCGCTGCCCACTACTGAATGAAGATCATTAAAGAGTAAACGATAGTCTTTTTATGCTTTCATTTTTAAGATTGGATGAAAATTACATTAAAAAATCGGTGTAGAGAATCATAGTAGTAGGTACGTCACCTACTTGTTTATGATTTTCTAAACCGATTTTTTCTAACCATCAGTAAACAAGCCTCTATAAAAAGGTCTGTGTATCTACGTATTTGTCGTTATACTGATTATGTATATATTTCATGGTTCATGACTCAGTCATAAAACATAAAAAATATATCTAGTATATTTCAGCCAGCAAGATCTATTAATCTAGAACTACGCTATTAATAAAAAACTCAATTCTTCAAATTCTTTTATACATTTTGTAGATAAAACATTCAAATATTTATCTTAGCTTTCTTAACTTTGTTATCCCTATCCAGTATATTTTCCTTTACAATGTTATTATAGCTTGACCCTGGCAAATAGCCAGCGCAGTGCATTATACGGCGCCAGCGTTGTACGAGATCGCTTACTTATTGTCTTTACTGAATTTCTACTGTGTATGTTTCAGAAATTTCAGTTACTCATTTTATCACTTTTAAAATAAAGGACTATAAATCACTCCAAGTTAATTCACAATTATCGCATTAAGGCATAAAAGATTTTTTAGCTTTCAGAAGTCATTAAACTTTTAGCCGTCTCAAAAAGTATTTTATAGTAAGTACTAACCCATTGTTGCCTTTATTTTCTTTCACTCGATTTTCTCTACTATCTCGGCTTCCCAAATATATAGCTAACCATTCGATAACTGTGATCATTTGTGTAACTTTCTAACTTAATAGAGGTATAGGGCAAAGTGTGACTGGCAATGGCTTTACGTTAAGAGCATACAGGGTTGGGTCGGGCTGTTAAACAACTAATATTTGGCCTCACCTCACCTATTACCCTACAAAAGGCTCTTTTTTTATAGTGTTGGGATGTTTTGCGTCGGAATGTTGAAGTTATGTGCTATACTTTTATAGAATGATACCTCCATAGCACAGAAAACAAATAAAGAACTACCATCGTGATTTAAAAAAAATAAAAGAGATTTTTGATATCCTAACAATATTATAAACGCGAAAGTTTGTATGGATGGATGTTAGTTACTCTTTCACGCAAAAACTACTCAACGGATTTGGATGAAACTTTACAGTAATATAGCTTATACATCAGAATGACACATAGGCGCGATAACTTACATGTACGCGGGCGGAGCCGCGGGCATAAACTAGTCATAAAGTAATACTTTATGAGGATTTATCAAAAATCTCATATATTTTTTCGAGACATTTTTAAATAGTCATTTCACTAGAGACAATTTGGTTGGACACTCAGGTCACAAAAATAAGTTGTGATATTATCTGTGATAGGACAGTTGTTGCGTGGTGGTTGCGTGTTATTTCAGAGCATATTAAGTATATGCAACAAACCAGAAAATGGTCTCATCAGTCCTATATCTCTTCTTAGATAATTTGGTAAATGCACAGTGAACGATATTTGAATGAATACATATACAGTAGCTTTATTTTAATTTTTTAACTTTACTAACCTTACAGAAATGTTAACTGAAAAAGTAGGCACTAAGAAGGAGCATCATCTTCAAAATTCTAAGGTATTTATTGTTCTAATTTTTCTGAAATTATGCCAGAAAACAACATAATATTATAATAAGTGTTATAAATCGATCCGATATCCGAAATTCGTACATATAATTTCAATACTACACAGATAATGAACAATTATTATGTTAAATGAAGTGTAATGAGATATACAATTTCAATTAGTGTACTACGGAGTCCATTTCTTTTTAAAGCAAATTTAACGATGGCACAAAAGACATAGCTATCGAAAGAGCCTTTGAACTATCCTTTCCAACATTTCGATGAAGTTTCTTCGACTTGCGAGGCATTTTATTTGCTTACACGCCTTATTACATTTCTCTGGATATATTACAAAGTCCCGTTAAACTCAATGCCTGCTTTTTATTTTATGTACTTTATTTACGATTGCTTGATTACTAGTTCAGTTTCACTTAACTCAGTTTTTTTAAATTAACTTTCCCGTAGTCATTACATAGGTATATATTAGGCAAGAGGTTGTTCCTATAAAATTATTAAAATTCACTTAGATCTCTTACATTTATACAGTTAATGAGACCAGAATATTTAACCTTATAGGTGAAAAGGATGAAGAAAGTTTTAAATTTTTATCTCGTAGTAGATTTGAAGATATTCAGAATGGTTTACCTATTATCTGTTAATCATAAACACAACAATTTCGGACGGAAACCATTTTAAATTTAAATAAGTTTTACTACTAAAACCGGTTTTCTAAACCAAGTCTATAACACGCTGATAACAATCGAAATCAGGAAGTCAAAAAATCTTGTCTCATTCAAAAAGAACATTAAAAACTATTTTACCTCTTGACGAGATGGCAGGAAAACCTTGATTAAGAAACAATTTAATACCTACTCACAGTGTACTATGTAAAGTTTATATATTAGTGTGTATATATATATATCCATATTTTTTTAATGTATTTGTGTACTTGTATTATGTAAGTTTATGTCAGTTCCTTATATTGATGACAATTATAATCTCTGACTTCCAACACAATGCACCTACCTTACATTAAGGCCGTGGGCAATAAGCCCGCCGTTGTATATGTGTGCATAAAGTTTTGAAATAAATAATAAATCATAAGTTGTCAGAAAGCCCTACATGATCTTGTCTATAACTAATAATAATTTGTCTAACTGCTTATTATTCCTTTAATATCAGTTACTTATTTACGCATTAACTAATTATTACAAAAGTATTTCCATGACCTAGTGCATGAAATCAGTAACATCAACTTGGATATAGAAATGTAACACGAAACTCATAGTTTAACAGCGCTAGGATTCAGAGCTATTATTCTGTACGATTTCAGTTAAAGGTACGATACCTGTGTGTAATTAAGCGTTTTATGGCTAAAGTAACGGCCTTCTTAAGCACCCTTCACTATTTATTTCAGTGAGATGTCTCTGTTCGCATACATCTATAAATCAACGACCCTCTGGGGCGTTAAATAAACAATCTAAAAAATAAAATAAATCACCTAATATATAGCGGTGATTGATATAAAGCTAAACCTTTTACTAGATTGCCATTTTTTCCCAACGATAAGATAAATATTTTTAACTCGAGCAAAGTTTTCAGCAGTGACTCACCAAAACAAAAGAGTTTAAAAACCAAAGATAAGCAATAAATCATCCACTTCTAAATTATATAATCATATATCATGTTTAATATTGGAATAACCAAGAATAATAACACCAATAGTTGTTTGAAGTTAAGTTTAAAAATGATACTTTTCGCGTAAGCGTGATCAAAGGCTAGAAGCAAAATTCGGCTATAAATATGAATAACTCCGCCAACTTTACACGCGAGAATTCACAATATATGCGAACACGTCGTGTTTTCAAACAAATTTATATCTCAGCGTGGTGTACCCGCGGCAATGTTCATTCTTCTTTATATAGAAGGGCAGTAAGTACATCCAACCATTAATAATGAACAAGAACGCGACTTCTAAATTCCTATACCAGATAGTTAATGTGCAAAACAAGTCCAAACATTTACATAAACATGATTAAAAGCCGCGAATATGTATGAGGTAGCTTATATATGACAGAGATGGAATAAGCGTCCTCAACCTGTTTTCTGTTTAAACTGATACACAGTACACTAGTATTTAAACATTGCTTAACATAGGTGTGAGTAGACCATCGGCCACTAACATACGGGTCAGAGATAAATCTAATTTAGGACTGGCAAAGGGAAAAACATAAAATGAATGAAAATTGACGTTTTCAGGGAATGCCTTATTGCCGCGTGGAGTTTATAACAAATGACAGTGGTAACAATAGGTAACTGTGAATAAATGTTTAGACTAACGTAATTAAACTTTCTTTTCCGATTTATTAAATAATTCAAATTTGACCCGAATCTAAAACCGAGACGTAAGAGCCTCTATTTCAATTCTAATGTAAGTTGATATTGGAAAACCTTGTCTAAAATTAATGCGAACCGTTTCTTTAGATACGGAATAATTATGAAGGTTAAGCAATTTTGTGCTAATTTCAAAATTCAGTTAGTTCACAAAGTTATATATAGATCCGCCGCCAATGACTAAAGTAAATTGTAGCTCAACTTCTTCATGTAGAAATTGATATAAATTTTACCATTTATTATGTTGCGATTTTGTAAATCGTGACCATGTTTTCAAATTTTTAAGATGTGATTAATACTTTCATGGAAATTCAGGTAGAATATACAAAATATTAGAGTTTTAGTTAAGATTTACATGAAACACACATTTGAAATAACAACGTATTTAATGTAATACTTTGAAGAGTGAAAATATGTAACTTTTACAGAACTATGTGATTTCTTTTTTCATGACCAATGAAATCAATAGTTCAAGAAGAAAGATAATTACACATTAGTAGTATTTATTAGCAATAATGATAATTATTTGAACAATGCAAGTCAATACGCCAAAATATTTTGCACCAAGATTTTATTCGCGTTTTTTTGGCACCGATGCAAAATTATTTACAAATGACTTGCCAATAGAATGCCAATTAGATGAACGTACAAGTGTTATTAAGTGCACTAGTTTTTTATTTATTGTTTTGCTGTTTTAATTTCTTTCTTTTTTTATATTTTTAGTTTGAAATTTCTATTAATGAAAAGTAGGCTACTATTAATTTTACCTTAAGCATAGCGTGAAGTATTGGTTATCTGTTTAATCATTCCGGCCTATTTGTTCTGAAGCAAAGCTCTCCCACAGTAAAAAGATGAAAAAAAGAAAGTAGAAAGACATTACGTACATAATTACTAAATTCACACCCACTTTTTACTCCGAATTCGTTAATATTTTCGTAACAGTAATTATAAAGTCTCAGAATAGCTGACCTAAAAGCCAAAGTCGCATTAAGCAAGAGAGTACTAATGTAGGCGTCTGACATCACAAGGTATTATATTCTCTAAGGAAATATCTTAAGTGCTATAATCTAAGTTGTCCCTTCCACAAACTAGTTTAGTGCTTTGACACGACCGTAGCTTAGGTACATTTTGAACCTGTATACATACATGGCTGAAAAACTTTTATTACTTATTCAAAGCTTTTCGTGGTAGACTATAAGTTAAGTACCCTAGATTTGATTAAAGAATGAGTAACATAAGAATTGAAACTATATACCAGAGTTTTGTACAAAGAGAGGAAGAAAAATATAAATGTATTACCACTAACAAATAACGCACACTGTGTATATCAGTTTGAAACGTTTGAAATTAATACAATGGTTAATTACTTAGTAGTCTATAAGGTACGTCGCATGATTAGAACCTTGTATAAATTGGAATGAACATCTTACAATATATATATATAATCGTGCATAATGTGATCATTTTCTTTACTTATAAGCCTGCTAAAGAGACGCTATTCTCTTATTTATTATTATTTAAAAATATTTTTAAGTTAAAATATATATCCTGTTTCGTCAAAGGAATAAGTTTTCATCGGCAAACTAATACTTAAACACAAATTCAGCACATAACCAATTTCTGAATATTCAACAGTTCAAAAGCCTCAGGAGTACACATCCACATTAATTTAGAAATATAAATACAAGAACTTTCACAAAGGCTTAATTTGATTTAAGAATAAAACTTTTGTTATTCCTCAAACCTCTCTCGTTTATTTGCTCGCTACTTCATTCGTATGCTTCTTGTATTTGACAGTGGAGTGATTGAGTTAGCTCTAATGTACTACTAACGTAAAACTATGTATAAAGAATAAAAGCTAAGCAGTCCTTCCCAGGTAAGCATATGGATGGGTGACCATGTTTAACACATTGAGACCCTCCATGTTTCGCAAAGCACGTTAGCGTCAGTGCCGAATGACATATTAACATCTTTGGCAATCTTTAGCTTTAACTTCAGCTACCCGGCTGAAGTTCTGAATAATACATATTTATTGTTCTGATAACAGTCCTTTTACAGAACTTCGATGTTACCTAGTACTTGGGTTAAGAAGGTATTATGGCAGTCATTCTAGTTACAGTCCAAGTTTAGCTGTGTCGTAGTAGACTTAAAGTCTGCCCCATTTACGAAAACTCGGAAAAGGCTCGGAGAAAAAGAAAGTCTAATAGCTATTATAAATATGTTTGTTTACATAACATGACAAACTATCCTAATGTTTACACACAGAAAGGCTATCTAGATATACACAAAAGATTTTGAGTATATCTAGAAGGTATGACGCTGTTGCTATCTTGTAGACCAATCATCACGTTTTGTCCCTTGTCAAGCGGATATAATGGTATGTCGGTCACCGTAGTGAATGCTTGCCGTTAGCTTCTATTCATGACATGAACAAACTGCTTTCGAGAATGTATTTATAAAAAATATATTTTAGGATGGGCAAGCAGCCCATCCTAAAATATGCCTCAAAAAAGTAATGAACGTAAATTGCAGCACGATAAAGCTATAACAATTAACAGATATGTATTACTATTGGTGAGAGCAATACTGAGTCAGAAAAAGATAACAAAGTGCCGAGTTGAAGAAGCTAAGATCATATCATATTACGTCATTTTGCAGGCATTCTACTTGCAGGCATTCTTCCTTTGAAAGAAGTATTTACTAGTTGTACTTGTACAACTAGTAAATACTTCTTTCAAAGGAAGAATATTATTATGACTATGTANAAAAAAAAAAAGTGTAAAGGACAAAATTAAGTGTTTAAACGTTACTAGACATTGCCTAAGTTAAATATAAAAAATATGAACAAAAAACCTGCTTCGTCAAAATGAGAAACTTCTACATTAAAGTCAATTAAATAAAGAATAAAATGATAAACCTTTCCAGAAGTTAAACAGAACTAAAAATAGTTCACTATCAGCTGATCCGTTTGAAAAGTTATGTTAAGACGCTGAGATTAGCAGATGAAACTATTTCTATAGATAACAGAAAATAGTAATGACTGTTCCGATGATAATTATCCCTGTGAACAATTGATCTAGGATATTTATTTGGAGTAGGAAGGTGACAAACACACGGCCTAATAAAGTGGCTTAGTGCGGAAATGGCTCCGTAAAACAGACAAACAATGATCCATGGGGGAGCCATGATTTAACATAAATGGGTCAGCTCAACCGGAGTGATACCATGGCCTCACCGAAAGCCGGTATGAAACCGCGCCTGCGCTGTATTTCATCCTCCTCCCCCCCCTCATCCCTCAAAGACCGACAACGCGGGCGGCGTTAATCGCTCACATCAGGCGATACGCCTGCTTTTTTGCCCCCTATTCCATAAAAAAAATGTATGAGCAAAAACTATTCTTATAGCCCTAAAAACAGTTTCCACATTTTACGTCTCAACATAGAGAATCCTTTCACATTGGAACAGGTAATCTGGGTGATTTACACACCACATCAAAACGTCGTACGTCTATAAATACGATGGATTGCCTGTTTTTGAGAACAATCACATCTCGTTTGGACGGATGGCGGTTGGCCAAACGACAGGCTGCGACAGCCTTTATAGACTTTCGACGATGTGTTCGAAAATAAAGATATAACGTCTAGACTATCAAGAGCTTTACTTATTTAGAAAATATATATTTCATGAAAATATTAGTTTCTCCATACCTGTAAAGAATTGTCGAACTTCTGAGTTAACGCAAAAATGTTGTATTCAATTGAAAATCGACAAATTAAGTGAAACCCTTCTAACCAAGTCACTTTACTTAACAAAATTTAAATTACTTGTATAATCCTTTCGAGACCAAAAACTGGTAACCATTACATCTTACTTATTTAATAAATGACTAACGGTACAAAATCCTTACTGATCTCCTTAATTCTATACTGTTATAAGGGATTAAAACCGCTCATGGAACAGATTAGTATTACATGCCGTGAAGGGTTTTCTAACATACAGTAAACCCTTAACCCTTGTGTCTCTGAACTAACTGATTACAAAACAAAACGTTTTCTTATAGTATTCAATGAGATTTAGAACTACTGCATTTGATGTAGCTTTTGTAGGGCTTAAATTATTCTATTATTCTATTGCAATCTAAAGATGTTTCATTTTTTTTATTGATTTGGGAGCAAACGGCCAGATGTGTCGCCGGATGGTAAGCGATTACCGCCGCCCATGGACACCCGCAACACAAGTGCATTGCCGGTCTTATTGTCTCAGTTCAATTCAACACGGTAGAAACTTACTCAAATATTTATGTTCAACAGTTTTTTGTTTTTTCCCTTATTTGGAGTTTTAACAATAGCCAAAACGCGTACTTACTTTCTGAAACTAATGTAGTACCTCAATCACTGTAATAATCAATAAAATTTGTTATTTACAACAACGTTTAACGCCTTGGAAGCTGTAACTTATTCTTTATTGACACAGAAACGGACTATCCGTTGTGTGAGTAACAGTGATGAATTAATGCATCGATGCAAGTTACGTAAAATGTATAGTCAATTTTGTATGTTATCGAATTTGGGTAGGTACGAACTAAGACGTATGTGTTTATATTTTAGGGAATTCGCAGCTCACGAGCGTCGTGCGCGCTTTATTTCAATTTAAACTCAGTCACCGTGCACTTCAAAATGGCGTCTCATTTAATAAATTCCTGGCTTTAATTAGCGCATTTAAATTTCTGCGTGACATTTTAAGCTATAGCTGAAATAAATCTATGCAGGTGTAACTTTAAGCTGTCAGGTTTTTATAGCAGTTAATTATTTTCAGAATTACCGTGAAAAAGAATTTCTTTCGCTATAATTATATTAGGAATTTCATATTTTATTATAAATACATCAAAGAAATTGCTATAAAAATTGACGAAAATTAAGACTAAGTAGTGTTCGAATTTCAATAGCACAAATTTAAATGTAATAATAAACAACCAAATTTTACTAGCTAAAAGTATGTAAAGGCCCAAGTAATGTATGTAATATATATGTAATATTATAATAGTAGTACTTGATAGTACTTTACCAGGAGGCGTAGGCGGTTTTCTTCAATGAGCTGGATATGAAAACGTTGCAAAACAGCTTGATTAAAATAAAGTTTCCAAGGTAACAGCAAAAACTTAGCACTTTTAAAGATTAAGGCTCTTAATTCAACTTTTTTTTGTTTGTTATTTTTTCCACCGTTTCTCGGTGAGGCTGTGGTATCACTCCAGTCGAGCCAGTCCTTGCATGAAATCCGAACTTTCGACTGGGTGAATCGATTTTGATGATTTATGTATTTGAAAGTTTGAAGTCGATTTTTTAATTAAAATTTAGTATTATCACACATGACATTTTCATTTTATTTTATGTATCTGCACTATATACTACTACCATGTATACTACCATGAGCAAAATAGAAGTTTCCTAATTTAATAAATTCAGGGACCATTGCTATTATGTACATCCCGAGATGTTATATTTGGATTCGGCGGTCGTCGACCCTAAAACCTTCGTCCGTCTTCGTTAAGATGCCTCAGCAGGTACAGCGTACAGCCCTTAGAATTAACTGACTATAATGTCCTCAACTAAAGACATTACCATGACCCATTCTAATTCACATAGATCGTTGTAACTTGGCAAGTCAAAGTATGAAACTTGGACAAGTGGTTCCATCTCGAAACCGAAACTCAGCTTTGCTTTGTACTAATGGAGTTACTCAGATATTTAGCCAAGTTTACGCTAGGCGAGTGAACTTTGTGTTCAGGAAACATCGGTCGAATAGTGTAGATTCTGGCACAGAATATATTTAAAATCTAATTGATAAATCATATGTAGCCTAAAGTGAATTTATTACAGAAATGTTTCTAATATGTTGAAGTATTAACGAAAATATAAAGTATTTTTCAGTTTTTATTCCCTCCTAGGACTTACCTTGTGCTGTTTAAGGTAAATGTACTCTATAAATAAATGAAATTCGGCTTTTTGGCTATGCAATGTGTTGGGATCGACTAAAGCCACACCATAACTCCCATTAGAACATTACGTCTAAAGTATAGTTTTCATTAAGACATCTAAACTTTTCTAAAAATTTCAATTTACACGAAAAATAACACTTTCAAAAGTTGTTATTTTTCGTGTTTATTTTGTACTCATTAATTATTAATGAGTACAAAATAAATATTTGTTTGTTTATATCTTGTGTGCTGCCGTACCGTTTATCCAATCATCTTGAGGCCCGTACCGGAGGCCCGTACCCCAATCCAACCACCCCCCTATACCCCTTTCCATCCCCCTCCCCATCCCTTGTGACACCTCTGGTGTTACGGGTGTCCATGGGCGCCGGTAATCGCTTACCATCAGGCGATAAGTCTACTCGGTTGCCCCTTATCCCATAAAAAAAGATACTTGAAATTGAACAATAAGTAGTGAAGTCTCAATTACCTGTCACCTTAAATAACTATAATGTTTATGTTATAATTTTGCTTCATCTCATCTGAGCTTGTAATTACATACCTGTAACAAAACAAAAGCGATAGTTAGAATAATTATTACAGATTAAATATATTATCATTGCTTATTCATATATAATCTCTAAATCGAAGGTAGTAGTGCCACGATGATTTCAGGTTCTGAAATGGGCCGGTTCGACAGGGACGGTACTACCCTCGCTCAGAAGATCAACGTTAAATGACAGCATTCATGCTGTCGTGTCTTGTTGGTAACTACCGGAGGCCCAGTGATGCAGAACATCATAACTAGGCCGCCATAGCGTGGATCAATAGTTACATTATCTGCCACCATATTCATTACTAATCAATGAATATGGTGACCACCAACCACTCTTGGATTCTGTTTATGTTTTCCATCAAGCAGAGTACTCATTTTGGTACAGACATAAAAAAAGAAACAAGAAATACGAGTACTGTTGCAATTATTCAACGGCACCCAAACACTACTTAAAATAAACGACTTGTAAATAAGTAAATATTAATTAGTTCTATTCTTGCTGAGGTTTATGTAGGCTGTCGTTAAAAGAAGGAAAAAAGATAATTATTGTAGAATAACAAAAAAGGTTAGATTGATGCTGTTCGTCATTAGTGATTTTGTTTCAATGTTTGTTATACAAAATATGTACTACTTTATTAATTAGTGGTATTGTGTGATTATTAAGTAATGAAGTAAAACGATGTCTTCTCAATTTTTTTTTTCTATTTTCCAAATTTATAAATAATAAATATGTTCAGATATTTTAACACACAACGCCATCTAGTCCCAAACTAAGCAAAGCTTGTACTATGGGTACTAGATACTGATATTAATACTTATATACTTTTTTTTGTAAATACATACATATTATACATAGAAAACACCCAAACTCCGAAACAAATATTTGCAGATCATACAAACATTTGGTCCGACTCAGGAATCGAACCCGAGACCTCCAGCACAGCAGTGGCATTCGCTACCACTGAGCCACAGAGGCAGCATATGCTTATTGATCTTCTTTTGATAAGTGCTTAATTTTTAAATTTATGGTAATTCTTTTCTATTTCGATATATAAATGTATGGATATATTTGCGTAAATTAGTAGTGAAACTCTTTATCGGATTTTAGTATGTCAAATGAATTATGATTATATTTGAAACATGCCCTAAATGTAATGTTAACTAAGTGATTTTTTCTAGAGCCAATAAAAGCTAATTATAATTATTCCCCTTGATCTTTACAACAAAAAATATAAACTCTTTATGAAACGGTGTCTCTCTATGCTACTTAAATAGCTGAACATTTTTTTGATTTGATTAATTATTTAAAATGTTTTCCCCCTACCTCTCTGTATCTTTATCCTCGCTTGGATGTATATACCTACCTATTTTGGAAGAGAAAATAGTTACTGAAGGAAATTAAAAGTTTTAATACAAACCTGTGGAATAAATTTTGCGAACCGCCGAAATTGCTCTACAGGGAAGCGTGAAACTATGACGCAAGTAATTTATTACACGGTGGAAAGCTACGTATCTCTTGGGGCTAAAGTTTCGGTATAGTGAAAAATTATTGAAATTACTTAAATCCTCCGAAATATTTACACGAGAAGTATTTTATACAATATATTAAACATGTCGGACAGCTGAAGATAAATTAACAAATAAGGCACTAGGGCAATGGCTGAAGAAACCCAGATAGTTCCGGGTTTAAACAATGTCGTAGTACACCTATTAAACGAGATGTTCATCTAGAAATAAGAAAATATCAGCAGGTGAAAAACTACAGTAACTTTTCGATACCACTTCTGACTAGCTGGAAAATGGCGGATTAAAGTCAGTGTCCAGAAATCAAAGCACATAACGTTAACTTAGAAAAGAAAACCGGCTGTATGAAATACCTTGGTTTAATTTTGGAAAGACGATTGACATGGAAGAAATACATGGAGGCAAAAAGAGACTTAGTCAACTACAAGTTAAAGTCTATGTTGGATAATAGGCAGAAACTCAACCCTCTCCTGGCCAACAAGCTTCTAATCTACGACTCCGTTCTGAAACCCATATGGCCTTACGGGATTCAACTGTAGGGGGTGTCCAGCAAGAGTAACGTAATGTGCATCCAAAGAGTCAAAACAACATTCTTAAGAGTATTGTGAATGCTCCATAGTTCACGAGGACTGAGTAGACCCACGATTATGTGAATATTGCAACAGTTGCTTCAGAAATAGAGCGGTATCAAAAACACAGCACATTGAACCTGTTACCCATCACCCCAATCCACGAGATACCACGTACTCTGAGTGATTAGGAAAATATGTAATTATAAAATGTAAGATACCAAGTGAATATCATGGCAAAGTAACGGTGCCCGACCCAAATACATTATTGTTTCGTAATATTGCTTGTTTTGTGTCATGTTTATTTTAGTTTACGCTAGTTAAATGGTATTTATTTTTTCTTCTTTATTTTATTTTTTTTACCTAATAAACGTATATTCTTTCTTTCTCAAATCATCATTATAGTTCATTTGCAGCAGTTAACAAGAGTACTAATACTATATGACGCATGACGGGACGTATGCTTCTGTTTTGACAATATTAATAATACATTTTAAATTAAAAACAATATTTGGCAATATTTCTTTTTCATTTGACAGTGGCATGTGATATCAATAACTTTTCTTAAGTAGAAACGTTAATTCTTAATTTTATTTCGATTTAAGACTTAAATGAGGCAGAACGTCCTTCTGCATCCAGGTTTGATCTTAGACGAAGAAACTTATGTCTGAGTGTAATATGAGTGTAATCTATAACATGTATTGCATTATGTTAACATTATTACCACCATTAGCCCACTGAAAAAAAAATAACAGGCTATACATAAGTGTGATTATCAGCAGGTATGAACCTGCCTGATAGCCACGCCTAGTTTGAGATTAGATGGACTTGTGTCATGTGTATTTATTTATTCCTATAAAATAAATATCTGTATTTTGAAATTGCTACGATAATTATACATTTTAAATAAGCTAGGATCTAATCTTCTTTATAATAAAAACGGTCTTTGTCACGCAAAGCCATCAGACGGGAGCTTATCGCCAAAGATTACGTAGATAACAAAATTATAATGAAGGCTGAAACATTTTTGCAATGATATTTAAGCTTTGTGATCTTTTATTAGACTCGGCAGAAGTTTGTCTGAGATATACAAAACAAATATGTTTAAAATTGTACATTGGGATCATTTGGATCTTAAACTACTTCTTTTTTTCATAGAATACAGTTGAGCTGAATATATTTTTCATAGAATTATAGTACATTGAAGAGGTGTTTTAAAAGAACTCCAAAATACTTTTGCTGAAATAAGATAAACATTATCATTATTTATCAGTGTAATATTTTTAAGATTCTTTGACGTCCTAATAAGACAAGTGTATGAATTATGAGCCCGAGACTACTCTTTGAGCAACTGTAGTTTCAACTCGATTCGTTTTTCTTACATTGGTAACAACCAATGTAAGTATTTTCTTAGTTATATATCTATTATGAGTTTCCGTCAGGTAGCAATCTGACGCCTACCTTACTACCAGCTGTCAATAAAAGCAACTTGTTATCTTTTGCGATGATCCTGAAACACATTTGAACAACCAAAAACGCTGAATGAACCGAAAAATAATGAAAAAATTAAGCCTTAGATTTATATTGTTGACCTTTAATAAATTCTTAAGTAAATTTAATTTATCTCGTATAGAATTTCTTTTAGACAATTCTTATCAAAGCTCAAGAAATATTTTTCTATGATGTAACGGTTCAATATTAGCAAGGGGCGTCCTTTTATGAGAGCGCTAATTTTTCCTCTGTCATTGATGGATGATGGTGAGGGAGTGTAGAGAGAAAGTACATTAACATTGAGATTGTCTTTATGGATATATAGCGAACACATCAATAAGCAGAATTATCTAACATTAGCAGCAGATGTTTTAGAAGAGTTTGTTATTATAAGAAATAGATTATATACATATGTAATATACATATTTTCATATTTGTACTTTATTTTCGTATTTTATTCATTTCACAACGCGGTAGTATTTGTGAACGTATCGCCTTAATTAACAGAAATTTGAGACAACATTCTATTTTATTTCTTTTACCTTGTGCACATATTTCAAAGAGTAAGTACCAAATAAATAATGTTGAAACAATAATTCTATATGTAATTACAAGTTTTCTCTTCATTTTTTAACTTTATGATGACAGCATAATTGCCTTTCATGCTTTCTCTGTAAATTATTCCTACATACAAACCTCCTCATAAGACTTACATTTCAAATGTCAAACAGCTATCAAATTAATAAGGTGTTCGGTTTCAACGACCAGCCTATAACTTACGAAGTTAAGAGACGTAACTCACCTTCGTCTGAACTGACAACTCATGGATATATAGCAGATGTGTATAGTAGTTGTATATAGGACATATATCATTCGCTTTGATAAGACACAAACTTAAGGTAACAAGAACTTTCACAAAGCGAACTTCACCTCATCGCTTTATGCCAACGTAGAACTCAATCAAGATAATTAAATAACACATTATTTGTACAGATAGTTCAAATCAATTTTTGTCTTTGCTTTGCGAGAGCCTATCGGCTTTTGACTTCATAATTTTCTCAGACTTGCACATTTTAAGTAGTTGTATTTTGAAATTTATTCTTTAAAACAATGATATCGTATTAAAAGGAAGTTTATATGGCGGTCCAATGCCCTCTTGAATAACCCTTTTTGCAAACTAACATCGTTTTTGATCTACTCAAGCAAAGAGGATCAACAGCCTATAATACTCTATTGTAGGATATAGCCTCTCCTTATTAAGGAGGTTTTGGCCACGTACCACGTATCATAGTACTACGCAGATTGTTATAGGTTTAGATTCAAGTTTTACTTCTCTTTGCAGTGCTACCTTAATCTACTCTTACGATATTCACTCCCAGATGTATGTAGTGACCTGAAAAGGCTGCTGAGCTTCCGGGATGACCTAAGATGGTTAGAGGAGGAAGATGACGAACCCACGTACAATGGCCCAAACAAGAGGCTAAGTGCGGTAATGGCCCGGTAAAACAAACTAACAAATCACAGGGTGCAATGGAGGATGGTGAAACGACGCATACTAAATGCGACAAAGACAATGGTAGTATGACAACAAAATCAATCGACCTACGATGCAGAAAAATCAGAGTCGGACCTATTAGAAAAGTTTACGCATGCTAATCTTTCATGTATTACAAAAATACTTATTTTGTTGCCAAGGCTAACAACAAACTAATGAAATTATTACAATAATCTGCAAACTAAGTATGAGCTTCAGTTGATTTTATTCAAACAAATTGTTTATAAACAGATAGGTTGAAACAAAGTGATTTCCCTACGGAACAAAATAAAATTGGGCCCCACGCTGATAATTTATATTTCCAAATCACAAAATACAAAAATACAGAGCGGAAATTTTTCCATGTAAATCTCAGAGTTGTCTGTGTATTGGGCAAATAAATAATAATGTAATTAAATAAGTAACCATCTACCTATTCATCGAAATAATAATTATTATGAGTATAACCAAAATTTAAGAATTCAGATTTTATAATCATTTATCGTTTATGAAAGGTTTTAACATTATATTTTAACAGGAATCAAATAAAAGATCAAAGACGAAATAAAGTTCATTGACAGGTATTTTGTTCTCCAATATTAACTTTTGAAATGTTGCCAGCACCAGCAACAAAATTAAAACGAATTTCTTAGAATATTGGTATTCAACTTGACAAATGAAAAATAAACTCGATTGTGCTGAAAAGGGGCCTACGACGGTATGGATTATTCGAACAAAATTACATTATATGTAATAAATTGAACTTTGAAGAGTTTTAAACCTTTAAAAAAAATGTTAGGTACCAATTTAAAAAAAATAGCAGAATTCATCGTTTGTCAAGTTACATATAGCCTTGCAAAAGCAAAGAGGGATCTCTTTGCTTTTGCAAGGCTTTTGACCTAACAGGCTCATGTATCTGAATATGTTATGTCATCGTCCTGATCTCAATACCAAAGCAAGATTTTAGAGTACAGAAAAGATTTATGCTCTTCTGCATGATATTACCTTGCGGTTAATATTAACCACATATGCAGTCAATAAGCGGCAAATGTAAGAAATAATAAAATAGAAAAAAAAGTTGCAGATCATACAAATATTTAAGTAAACAAAAGATAAATTGTATGTTTTGATATATCTATGGTCTTTGAATATTTCAGATCTAGTTCTTATTCTAGTTGTTGTATTCTGAACAGAAAAGTCACATTGATTTTTAAAAGTAATAGTTTAACACTGAGTTTATAATTAACCCGAGCCCAGCATGTCCCCCACATTATGGGTTGTTGAATATTATAAATTAGAAAGTAGCTTTGTCTAATTTCAATGAAATTTGGCGTAAAGATACTTTGCTTCTTTCTTAACGGACATATGCTACTATTTATCTTTTCCGAAAGCTTGATGTGTGTTAAGAGTTGATGCTGTCATTAATGCGTTTTCAGTAATATAAGTAGAGGTAATATGTAGTAAATAATATAAGGCCACGAGTATTACAAATTTTATAGAAGTTCTATCGTAAAGCTTTGGTTACCGTGGCCTAAGATATACATATATAAAGATAAGTATTTAAACTTGATGACTGTTAATACAATTACATTATTGTGTTTTCTGTTCTAACACCCATCATCATCATATTTTGTACAAAATATAATAAGTTAAAAAAATTGGATTTCAATTCCTAGAAAGTTGAAAGGGGTTTATATAACAAGACAGTAATTAAAATAATTAGCAAAGAAAATCAATTTGTTATTGATTTACCAATGATTATTTAGCATAAAACTAACAGTCTTCGGCTAGTAACATTAATTACATCTTTTTTTTTTTATAATATTTAAGCTGCCAAAATGACTCTGCCCTGCCTGATGGAAAGAATGAGCAGAATCCAAGAGTGGTGGTCACCATCCTCAATGCGAAAAAGAACAATGCAGCATGGTGACCCACACTATGGCGGCCTGGGGGGAAGGGGGATGGTGAGGGGGATAGGGAGCGTTGGATTGGGGTATGGGCCTCCGGTATCCTCACTCACTCGATGAAACACAGCGTAAGCGCTGTTTCACACCGGTTTTCTGTGAGGCCGTGGTATCACTCCGGTCGAGCCGGCCCATTCATGCCGAAGCGTGGCTCTCCCACGGTGAACATCATCATATGACAGTATATAGACTTTTCTCTATAAAATATTTTTTGATTACATATAAAATAAAATGTTTATGAAGTAAATTAATTTATCGAACACTTACTTTTTATTTATTTTTAATATATCTTTATTGTGTACACAATATAAATATACTACAAAAAACTCTATTTTCGTTCGTTTATAACAGTTATCGCGGTACAAAGTAGCCTATATTCTTCCTCAAGAATCAAAGTATCTCCAGCCCAAATTTAATTAAAATTGCAGCTGGTGTGTTTAGCCGCGAAAGCATAAAGAGACAGAGTTACTTTCGAATTTATAATATTGGTATAAATTGTTCTTATAAGTTATTTAAATATATCTTCTAGTAATTACTAAGCTTTTACCGTATTTACATTTTTTAGTAATACAAACTTCCGTAATTTAAACTAGTAAGCAACTGACCTTATCTTTATGTTAGTTCAACTACGGAAACTTTAAAAACGTTTTGAAAATACCATAACTCGAAGTCATTTTAAAAATAAAATACTTTTGTATAACTTTACGGGTTGTTTAATCACACACATGTTTGACGCGTCGATTCTGTAACTGGTTCTAAATAAATTATCTATAAAATGTGTGTATTCAGAAATATATAAATATGGTTATGTAAAGTTTAAATAAAGATATTATTCATTATTTTTATTCTTTAAATTCATCTATATACATATTAATTAAATTTTGCAATATATAGAAAGAATATATATAAAAAATATAAAAATAGTAGAAACCAAAAAACCGGTGATTAGGGCTTCATAGACAGGAACCTCCTCACTATAGGTGCGTGCTTTGTCAAGGAGGACTGCCTTCTTCATCAGACCCTTGACCCAACCGTCTAACGTGAGCTTCTTTAGGTGTTGGTTGAAGCTTTTGGCTATTACCCGTGAACAGATACGACTATCGGAACAATAATCACCAAATCTACATTCCACATGTCGACAATCTTGTGAGATGGATCCAAATGTTTCGTTTCTTTTTCCTTTTCAACTTTATTATTATTATTTATCAGTCTGGTTATCGTAGTGCAGGCTTTCCCTTGAGATCAGATTGCTATATATATTTTAGTATATTATTATTTTTGGGCTGTGGGCGTCTGCAGTAAAACCATAGTTATATTAGACTAGCTGATCTGTAACAGTTATTCTTAGAAATCTACTATTAGAATAAACTTTATATATTTATGGGATAAACAAAATGTGCAGTTTAACAGTGGTATAAAAATATTTAACTTTTATGTTCAAATTTTATTCCGGTGTTTTTAAATGTTTGGACACCATCAGACATTATATTATTTTAATTTTTTTCGTATACTTTGTGAAAGAATATAATAAGTTATGAAAATTGCTATTTATCTTGAAAAAATCAATTGCTGTATCTCTTGAGGGGAAATCGATCGACAGTCTTTATTTCAAAAGCAATTTGTATCCAGCCTTGACACGAAAGCAATATCCGGACTAATAATAATGACGTACTATCATTAGTCTGCTATATAGAAAGCTGTTTTCGTTATGACACGGCAACACGGTACGTATTTGGAATCGTCTTGGTATATAAGAACAGTTCAGGTATTTAATGTTTTAAGTTTCTTTTTGTAAGTTTTTTCCCTTTTACAGATGATCGTGAAACATCATCAATAGCCAACTGAACATAGGCCTCTTCATAGAAAGGAGGTTTTTTTACCAACGATATTTGGGTATTATTTGTAGTATATGTCAGCCAATAAAGAACACCTGCAAATAAGTACTTTTAGCGTGATTTTTCCAACAAATTATCAACTAAATTAAGAAATACTCGAACATTATGAATAGTATCATTAAAATCAGAAGCTAGACCATAATTCAGAACAATTTAAATCATTTGGTTTATTACATGAATGTAGGTTTATGTCATGAATTTTCATTCCTTAGCGTTCTTTAAACTTTTCTTGCAATGATTATTTATATTTCATACATTTAGATATTGTGTCCTATGTCATAATGTTGAATTAAACCCGTGTAGTGGAACAAAGAACAATAGTATTACTTAACAGTAAGTGTAAAATAACAAAGACAGCCAACAAACACGTGTATCTCGCCCCTATATAGAGTCCAATTAGAGGCGTTGATCCACCTGGGCACCCCTTTTGTTCCCTGAGTGGCGTCTTGTTATGACAAAACTACTGCGATGCACACTCGGATATTCTTATTTTATATTTTCTGCTAGACAACTTGAAATTAAAAATAAAATGCTTGTCTATGTGTTGTATTATATAGTTTGTTCTGTAATTTGTTTTCCACTTCGCGTGATTTAACGTCAGACAGAAGATTAACTACTTACAAAATTTAGAATGGTTCGTATTTTATGGGTTTTAGTATAATGCCATAGATTATTACTTAGAAATTCAAGACAGTATATACGCGTAATGTTGCATTCTAACACGATAATATTTTTCCTTCATCATCATCATCAGCCTATCGCAGTCCACTGCTGGACATAGGCCTCTCCAATTTGTGTGTGTGTGTGTGTGTGTGTGTGGAGTGGAGTGGAGACCGCGTCTCGGCAAACGTAGTGTAGTCCACAGGCCAGGTGGAGCGATGATTTGCGCAAGGCGGCTGGCAGGAGCTGGATGCGAGAAGCCATGGATCGAACTAAGTGGCGTGAAATTTTTCCTTCTTTATAATCAAATTACTATAAATCAGCTATTTCCCTAACAAGATATTGTCAAACTTCTTCGCAAGTAGCTTCCTTATTTATTTATTTATTTATTTATAAACTTTATGCACTACAATTGTACATCGGCGGACTTAATGCCCAGGGCATTCTCTTCCAGTCAACCTTCGGGTGATGTAGATAGTTTGTAAGGTAGGTGTATTGCTTGTTCTTAATTAGCCTAACGATGGCATCATTATTTTAATGATAAAAAGTTAATTTAATACCTTGCCCTTTTGCTCAATCCCCAACGAACAGGATAAAAATATCTAAATCAATTACATTGCGTGAATAGTAAAATTCAAAGATTAGCAGTCGGAGAGTAAGGCATTATCGTATGAGAAAATTAGGACAAAAGTTGTGCCAAACTGAAGTCTCGACTTCACTAAACTTCATCATGAAGTTCAGTTTCTTGAAGTTTGCCTAAAAGTGTCTATTGCCAAACTAATATTAGTTTGACTTTAAAAGTTTCAGTTAAAATTTTTCGACTTAGAACTTTTTCTTCAACTGAGAGTAGCGGTATTGTTATACTCATTTAGCCCAGAGTTTGTTTAGTATCTAGAACCATTAAAAATTCTCAGTGACAGATACCACTAAAGCTCGAAAGACTTACGAAATATTTTATTTTTCTATCAATACTACTTTTGATTGTATTGAATTGTAACATTTTTATCTCGTATTATACAGGTAGTGTTAGATCTATGTAAATATCATTCATTGTATTATTGTTACACAACATAAAATGTCTTAGAAACGATCTCGAAATCTGCTTTAATTTGAAAAGTCACGTTCGTGACTTGTTTAGTTTTTAGTTATCGCTTTTTGTCATGATTTATATTGTATATATATTGTATTTGTATAAATTTTATTTGAATGAAAATATACATCATCATTATATTAAATATTTATAAAGCTAATATTATTAAGTACGCAAAAATTTCAGTTGTTAATTATTTAAACCTAAAAAATATTATAAAGTATATCATATAATATTTGAAATTTTCATCATCATCATCAGCCTATCGCAGTCCACTGCTGGACATTGGCCTCCCCAATTGCACGCCACTTAATTCGATCCTCGGCTTCTCACATCCAGCGCCTGCCAGCTGTTTTGCGCAAATCATCATTCCACCTGGCCTGTGGACGTCCTACATTACGTTTGCCAAGACGCGGTCTCCACTCAAAAACTCGTTTACGCCAACGGTTATCGGTTCTTGGGCAAATGTGGCCAGCCTACTGCCACTTCAGCTTGTTCATCCTGTGGGTTATGTCGATGACCCTATTTTTTTTGTAATTTTAAAAGCGTTAAACTCTGATACTACTAATCTCATTCAAATCATTAGAGATTTATCATCTATTTAGTCAGATAGTTTAAAAAGGCTAAACAGTTTTAACTACGACATTTAAAAGCAGAATTGTAATGATATATGTAGGTGAAAATAAAGGAAAAAGCGAATGGAAATTTCTGTTAAACAAAAACATCTAAAAATACTCAGGTTGGATATCTTAAGTAATTATACATTAAAAACTCTTTAAATATTAAATTATTTGTTTTAGTTGTTTATTTTATTACTGTATACACAAATACATACATCGGTGAACTCAGTGCCTAGTTAAAGCATTCTCTGCCAGTCGATCGATGAGGAAATAAATACACAGGAAAGATGTTGTAGTATGTCTGAGTCTCATTCAGACTTGGTTGGTATGCATACAGTTATATTTGCTCTTGACTTTATCATAGTACAAGTTATCATAGCATAGAGATAGACGTATGTAATGCCTTCATTGCTTAACAATATTTTCATATTGTCGGCTAGAGTGGTTCAATAAATCACTCCATTGTTATTTCTTATAACATTTCTATAAGCTATCGAGTTATTTATGATCCGAGCTATAGAAATTTGGCAGAGGTGAACGTGATAAAAAATAGAAACATCTAATGCCAAGCGGTAAAAGTTGACGTTATTTAAAAAATCTTAGCAAATTCTTGTGTTGCTTCATTGTATACTCCACTTACTACATATATGTTAGCGAGCTGAGACCCGCTACTCATGGTTGTATATGTAAAGGTACAATAACGTTAGTCTTAAAAAATATGCCTTTACTTCCTCCTTGAATCGTCAGATATCTGCCAGTGAAAAGCTCGTCAAAATCTATCCAGTAATTGTTGTTTTGACGTAGGCACGGTATATACTTTCATAGGCGTTTAGTCAAAAGCTGTTAATTTGAAATTACAAATAGACGCTTCAATTTTATTTATATGCATAGATACACGCACCGGATTTCAGTAAGACGTATCTAAAGACAAGACATATTATAATGGGTCATAACTTCATTAATGTAGAAAGAACCAAATAGATGTAGTTCCATGAAAAATATTGAGGAAGGCATCAGTCCGACTCATAATAGTGTAAATGTTTTGTGAGAACAGTAACATTTGCATAAGGTGGCAATTTCTATGTATAAATTGTGTTGTGAAAAGATAAATGGAGGAAATACTTTTTTGTTTAAGTAAATATAAATTACGTAACGAAAGACAGCAACGAAATAGTTAATTTTTGCATCTCTTTAGCAAATGCAAATATTCGGAAAAACTAAATAAAAGTTACTGTTATATTTCTAGCCCCCTAATTAACGATACCCCATGAAGGGATAGAAACAGATGTAATAAACATCTATATTACGTCATTTGTATTCCACTGAAGTAATAGGGGACCAGATTTAACGTAATGTAAATGTATTGGAAGGCAGCGGTATAACGAAAATGTAAGAAAGCTATGATGGGTAAGGAAGGAAGGAAATATATAACTTAAATAAAAACATTTCCAAAATATGCGAGGAATCCAGAGTCTAAGACGCACCTATAAGCACAGCCTTTGCAGCAAGAACAAATCAAACTAACATATTCACAAATAAATAAAATTATAGTTTTTGTTTGCAATTGAAGAAAAACACCTTTTCACCAAATGCTATATACCGTATTTACATCAAAATATTTTTTGTCTGTGTATGTTTGTTTGTTCCGGCTTATCACTTTAACTGCTAACCTAATTTTGACAGCACTTCACTGATAGATAGCTGATGTTATATGGAGTGATTTAAGAATAGAATAGAATAAAATAAACTTTATTGTACACAAATTGATTTTTAAAAAAGTTAAATTATATTTATATTTATTAAAAGTTATATTTATAATCTAAACAATATAATGACCATGTACAAATGACAGCCTTATCGCTGAAAAGCAATCTTTTAAAGGCAACCTTTGGATGGATAGATCTACTGTAGAAACACAAAATCATAGCTAAAATTAAAATCAATGATATAGTGAAAGATTTCCGATTCAAAAGCCACAAAACCTACGGGTAATACCGTGGAAAACAATGAGCTTATTAATGTATTACGTGGTTTAAAATATATACTCTTTTCACTGGAACGAAATTTCTCTCTGTATTCATTAAGACGTCTACGAAATATAAATTACAACGTCGGGTATTAAAAACCTTTCAAGACCCATTAACCGATCATAATATTCTGAATAATCCTCCAATTCATAAGCGGTAAATCGCGTTAAGAAGGAAGCTTACACGGTTTAAGCTTTGGGAACGAAAGTTTGAAATGAAAATGCTAAGTAAATTTCACTTGTGAACCGTGGGTGTCGTAATGTACCAAACCGACGACATGTTGCAAGGAAATTGTAGGAATAGTATATCCAGACTTCGATGTAAAGTCAAATCAAATACTCAAGAATACCAAAACTTCTTTGAGGAAACAACATCGCTTGTATGAAATCATATGTTTTGTATTAATAAATACTGTGTAAAAATTTACTGCTTGTAAATAAATCTATTTTCAATGGTAATTTATCACACGTCACTCAATATTCTCGGGAAATGGAACGGGCGCTATCTGAGGATACTACTTATATGGAACTCGGCCAAGTGTCTACGAATACAAAAATTATATATGTGACTGACTGACGGAGACAGCCGTATCATGTGATTTAATATAAGGGTCGTAGACCTTTGCTCTTTCTCAGTATTTAAACATTTTAAAATGAAAAACGAATCAATTTATTATATATACAAGCCACTATTTAATGGTAGATCATTTGTTAGTCAATGTACTACTGTTTCACTACGGGTATATGTATATTTATTTAACTAACAATAGCATGGAAAAAACGCATTACAGGTATAAGACATAATGCTCACTACAGCTTTACTTGCACTTGTACTAGAATTCAAGTTGACTTTCTAAGTTCAGAGTAATTTGAAAACTTCTATAGTTTAATGATTCTTGTAGAACCAGGGACGTTAAGTTAATACAAAATTTGACCATAAATAATGTAACAAATAAAATAAACAAAATATCACTTTTAATTTGGAATCTGACATTTCTAAACGATTTTTCCTTGTATATGATTAGATTTTCACGCCAATATAATTCAAAATATATTGTGCTATTAAAATGGAGTAGGGTGATAAAGAAAACCGAATGGCTGTGATTGCATTACATAAAGGTGATAATAGACAAAGCAGTAAGATTCGAGAATTCGAAGAAATACTGACCTGTGAAACCAAAGTATTTATCTCGGAAGATGAAGATAGCATTTGGTGGTGTCTGGTGGTCATTTCTCAACTGGTAATTTAAAAAAGGATAGGTTGGTAAACCAAAACTACTACTTAAACGGTACGCAAAAGGAGGTCGCAGAATAAATTTGTTTACGGATGAGAAAATGTTTACAATTGAGCAATATTTAAACAAAAAAAATGACAGTATTTATGCTGAAAGCTCTTAAGAAGCTTGCCAATTAGTAAACAGAGTACAGCGTCGGCACTATCCGACTTCAGTGATGGTTTGGGGTGTTAGCTATGATGGAGTGGCTGAGCCATATTTTTGTGAAAAAAGTATCAAAACATCGTCACAAGTGTATCGAAATATCATTCTAGAGAAGGTAATTAAGCTCCTTGACAACATCATGTTCAATTACCAAGAATGGTTCCTTTAACAAGACTCGGCGTCTGGTCATAAAGCTCGATCCAACCAATCTAGTTTAGAAGCGATCGTTCCGGACTTTATCAGAGCTAAAGACTGGTCGTCACCTAGTCTTGATCTGAATCTATTGGATTACGATTTATGGTCAGTTTTAGAAAGTAAGGCAAGCCAAGCTAAACGCCATGATAATTTGTCTAGTCCCTAAAACAACTGATTGTGAAGAATTTTCCCATAGAAAAAGTGCGTGCTACTATTGATTACTGTTCTTAACGTTTAAAGGACTGTATTGGACTTGTAAGGGAGACCACTTTAAATAAGTTTTATATATTTTTAATGGTTTTATATTAACGTATTAAGTTAACACATTGTAATAGTAACAAATGTTACGTACAATTAAAAAATGTCGTTTTCCTTTGTTGCAATATTTATGGCATGATTAAGTAATATGCTCGTATACTTATTATCAAAATAGGTCTCGTTGGATTCCAATTCAAAGAACTCTGGTAGTCCGACTAGTATTTGTGACGAGATTGTTAACACAACAATGCCTTATAGAGAGGATGGACGTTCTTATGTAATTGGGCTGCTTCCAGTTAGAGCAGAAATGTCTAATATCTTGTATGACGACGGGCCGGCAGAAGGACAACGTTATGCAAGTATTCGTAGAGTGGGTAGGGAGCGGTTTCCTTTAGTTAAACTTTACATAGTTATAAAGTAAAGTAAAAGTTTATCCTCGGTGGCGCAGTGGTAGCGTATGCGACCGCTATGCTAAGACCTAATCTCGGATTCAATTCCTGGGTGGAGCCAAGTGTTTTTATGATCTGCAAATATTTGTTTCGGAATTTGAGTATTTTCCATGAATGGGTTTACAAAAAAAGTATGTATGTAAAATACCTATATCAGTTGTCTAGTATCCATAATACATGCTCTGGTTAGTTTATGACAAGAGGGGATTCAGTTAGTATTTTTAATTACAACAAAGTTCATATATTGGTAACGAGCCCTGTTTAATCATGACCAGTCTTTTAATCGTATTTTAATTGGATGAATATTATTGCCAAAAGGATCCCTTTAAATTGGATGAAACTTCATTACGAGTACAATAAATTTAGATATAAAACCGATATGTAACAATCGATTCAAAATAGGCAGCTGGAAATTAACTTCTTTCTATAGTGACAAGATTGATAAGAAGCTCTAAGTGATCCTTCGATTGTAGATGCTGGTATGAATCTTAAAGTATCACTTAAATATATGTGCCTGAACACTTTTAAGAAAAATAAATACCTTCAGAAAAATCTGACGTACAATATTTAGCTTATTGCATAAAAGAATGAAAGGCAAGACTCATGGTCTACAGGCGTACATTACGCTTGCAAGGAATCTTATATTCATTTAATCAAAAGAGCTGCCGTCTTTCTGCGTTCATATTTAAGTCTTTGAAAAGAGTACTCAGGTAATATGAATGGGGATTTACTAGTGAGGCTTTAGTCGCGTCAAACGAGCTATAATCCCTTTGAGCTCTATACAAGACTGTTGTAACAACATTAAACAACTATGCAGGTAATAGTAGACGAGTTCAAGCTGAGAAACTTTCTAGAACTATATTGAACTTATTCAACTTTGACCTAGTTATCATGTGGTATTTAGATAAATGCCAACGCCAACCAAATACTCAATGTCAAAGCCAGGAAAGGGTTTGTCTACCTGTACTAAGAGTTGTGATAAAAAAAACCGGCATTTTAAATTAAGAATTCGAACCAATTATAGCATATTAATAAATGGTAGATCAGTCCCCAACAAGCACTCGGCCAGCGTGGGCACGTATGGCCTTAACCCTCTGCTGAAGGGAGACCCGAGCCCAGCAGTGGGACATTATGGGTTGTTGATGAATAAATGGTAGATAGCACGTATAACATTGTATTGCTTACTTAAAAGAAATACAGTAGAGGAGATCAATTTTTACAACAGTAATTTCCTGTAGTTCTACGACTAGTTTCGACTTGAAAATCCCATGAAAATCTTTTTGACATATTCACATTTCTAGCACATTATAATGAATAGTAATAGGAGATGTATAAAAATAGTTTTATTATTTGGCGTTATTGTTATATTAACTTAAATTACGTTTTCTAGACATAGTGATTCTATTTCATAAACTTTCTTATATCATCTTAATGTTTCATTTTCAATAATATCGTTGTATGTATATAAATACGACGCATTTTTATATAGATAATGAATTCCTCTTTGACTTCAGGCGGTATCTATCATCTGTTAATAATTTTTAACTCAAAGATAGTTTAACTCGCTTTTATATAAATTGATTGTCAGTTAAATTCATTAGATAGCTGGCAATTGAAACATGCCTCAGAAAGCCACTTTCAATAAAACTATACTTACTATACTCGATTACGTTGGAACGCTTTCTCAAATATATTGAAGTGATAATAATGTATGTTCAAAGGAAAGGAAAAAATGTAGTCAAGAAAAAGTCTCAATAAAAATAAATCTTTTAGATTCTGCACGCAAAATTCGCTTGGTTCGAAATAGATTTTATCAAATGTTCTATTATCACTTCAAGCTTATGTTGCAATTTCTTCGAGTTGCCACGCTGGAGAATCGGGTGAAAGATCGATCACTTGAGAATAAATTTTAAAATGATTGAAAAATACATTAAGAAGTTATGTTGCTTTTTGCATAGATACTACTATTTTAACTAGTGGTGATTGAGCATACATCTCTCAAATTGCTCACTAAAGCGGCGCGTCCTTCATTTTCTTAGTCATCTTCGTCATTTCATCTGGTTAAAAATCTCACCTACATTTATACAAAAAATCAGTGTGAAACAACAGCTGCGTTGTGTTTTGCCGAGTGAATAAGGATAAGGAAGGCCCATACCATACATACATTTTTACATGAACTCCACAATGTTATTTCTTGGCATTAATGTTAGTGTTCTATTATATTAAAAATAACTAGAAGTGGAAACTTTAGTATTTCCTAGAAATATACGCATACGTAAGTTTGAAATGTTACGAAAACTTAGTACTATATTAAATATACGAGCTAACGTTTATGTAATTTACATTATAATTAGCTCGGCTGTTCGTCAAATAGTTTCAGTACATAGGTTATAGTTCGTAAAATTAGTTTGCTGTTCAAACTAGATTGGTTTTGAAGGTTCATACTTATTTGAAATATAATTTATGAGAACAATAGAGAACCATTCATATAAAGGAGGACTTGGATATGTAAGATAAATTTTGACAGCAATGAAGTAAACATACGACTTTATATTTCAATATATTAAACAATTGTATGATGTTCAAAATAGTTTTCAGTACAATACAAATTGTGTTGTCTTATTGAATATTAGCCGTTTCTCGCTACGTCAATAAGGTTTATGCTCACTACTGCTGCATATAATATATATATAACCATCATTATTGAGCTTGCCGTCCCCAAAGCTATTTATTTTGTATTTGAGTAGTCCTTATAAATGTATACGCAGTTTAACAATCATAAAAATCATCAACGTTATTAAAGTAGTTCTGATTTCTAAAAGTAATTATGTGTCTGGAGTTGCAAAAACTGGTAAATATCAAAGAGAACGCAGAAACTATTTATGTCTACTATCGATAAGATGATTGCGATTTATTTGCAACTCCGCAGAGACGAGACCCATTCCAGTCATTCCCGTTTTAGTTCACATCGGTCGTTCAGAAGCTAGTTAGTTACGCAATTCTTTCCCACCGAAGCTACGTTTTTATTAGATATAAAACAATCTTATAAGGATTTAAGAAATGAACACTATCGTTATTAGAAGTAAACGAAGCTTTATAAACGGATCTAATGAAGAAAAGAACTGGTTGCTAGCGTGAAAAAACGCTTATTCGATTTCGATTTCATTTCACCTCTTTTCTTCACAGATGATGTTGGATTTTTGTAGTTGTAATGCAGTATAAAGTTTACTGACAGTGCTCATTAAAATTGTACAACATGCCGTGAATTCGTGGCGTACGTTTGTTGGCGTGAATAACAAGATCCCTGTGTTCGGGCAAGTTGCTATCGAGTTTTATTCATCCAATTTAAGACTAGAATTTCACAATTAATTCATTTGAAATTTGTATACTTCGTGAAAATGTTTCTTATTATTCTCAGCGATATTTAATGCCAAATCTATATCTAATATTAATTTTATAAATCTTTAACACAGATAACCTTTTTAAAACCTAGTTCAGGTACCAGTCTTTCACAAAGGTGGAATCCGTAAGCCAAGTCACTATTTTACCTACTATTAAGCCAAATATTTGTGAAGGAGCATAATGTTTATTATTATAAAGAGCTAAACTTAACGAAGTCGTAGGGGTAATCTCTGAATCCGATTTTGAAAATAATTTTACCAATAGAAAGCCACATTATCTGTAAGTGTCAAACTCTATAAAAAAAAAGACCGCGATATCTTACATACAGATGGGAAGAATCGCAAGAATGTTATATATTGTAACTAAGGTTAACTAAACTAATTCTCATGGATGTTCTGAAAACACAAAACATTTTTTCTTTTTTCTACATAGAACTGTACCTAACTCTACCAGTGAAGTGCAATAAAAATGCAAAAATGTGTACCTAGAAGCAGCAGTTTTTATTAAAAAATGCTGCTATCTTACGTACACCTAGTACGGTTCGGCAAAGAACCTAAATTCGATGCATACTTGATTAATTAATAAAAGTAGATATATATGGACTGTGTTGTCGCAGTTGTTAAACATTTTATACAATATTGCACATGAAGAATTGGAACCTATAATATCTGTTCTTAATACGAATTCTTAAAACACAGGTCTTTCCTACCCGAAATTTAAGAATGACTAATAGCGAAAAGCAATTTTTTTTAATGACAGTCGTAAAGCAGTCGATTGGCAGAAGCTTTTATTTATATATAAAATACTAGTTGAGCCTCGCGGTGCCACCCGTGGTACATCAACAACCGCAGTTAAGGTCGCAGCGCAAAGTAAAAAAACTATGTAAAAAGTATCCTTTGTCCGTCTCCTGGTTCTAAGCTACCTACCCCCAATTTTCAGCCAAATCGGTTCAGCCGTTCTTGATGTATAAATAGCGTAACTAACACGACTTTCTTTTATATATATATATAGAAGATTAGTGTTATGTTCATGATTTGACATAATATGTAAAGAGAAAAGAATAAAAAAGTTCAAAGATTACACAAAGTTTGAATCTTGTGTTAATATATTTCTCTAATAAGCTACAACAAAAAACGGTAAAGTATATATAAAGTTAGTACTGAAACTAAAATAAGAACATTTGTTAAACTACTGTAATAAACATTTAATATAAATACATGCCGTTTTAGATTAACGCCTATGTCATCATGTGGATTACGAAACCGTCAATATATTATTATACCACTTTAAAAAAATATGATACCGGCACTCATTAACAAGACTGTGCACAAAATTAATACTAGTTCTGAAACTTATTTCAAAGCTTTTCATAGCAGCTGTGTAAAGACTTGTTATTTTTGTGACATTTCGATTTCATCCTGTCGAAAGAAACAAAAAACTTTATTGTACACTGAAACGACGGCTATGAGAACAAAAACAAAAAAGGAATCGTAATTAACTGTCATGAACTTTGATTACAATAATAACGGAAAAAAATGTCTTAAATGTTTTCATCAAAGAACGTAGCGATATTAATAAAGAGAGAAATGAAGCTAACCTTTTTGTATCCGGCGAGTCGCAGTGCTCTCTGAAGGCGCGCGGCTCGTGTCGTCGCCAGGTATACTATAGGCACCGCCTCCCCTGCTTCCAAGTCTATGTCGAAGTCGTTAACTGCCTCGCACAACTTATAATCCTCAAACTTTTTTGCTTCACTCTTCATTAGTTCCTCACTGTCCCCGTCATCACTTATCTCGTCTTTTAAAACTTTGCTGGCCGGAATGAATAGAGGGTTTTCGTAACAACGATTAAGAAGTTGAGGGACTTCGTTTATGACATCTGCATCGTTAGATATCAGCGTTTTGATATCATTTACCGATTCGGGATCACTCTCCGGAAAACTTATGAGATAATTATCCTTGACAGTATAGTGTTCGTCACCAGAGTACTCTTCAATCTCGACGGGCGTATTAACATCTAACGAGTCGGGCGAGAATGCGCGCCACTTCAGTCCATTTGTGAGATGTCCACACTCCATTGTGCACGAATATATTTTCACTAATTTAATAACTTTGTTTATTATGTTTCAATCATAACTGATATATATGAGACATGCTTTCAGACTGACAGTACAAGCTAAATGACGAACTGCATATGTAGACTGGTGGGCGTATTGATATCAGATTTCAATCTGCTAACCCTGATTACTACTTGCACACGCGCGGCATATTACAGTTTAAATATTTATTTTATATTAAAATTACATTTGAAATTTTAATACATAAAGTTGAATTACTAAATATTAAGAGTGTAAGGGATGTCGGTATCAGGTTTTTTTTCATTTGTTTCTCAGTCCCTACAGTAATTATGGTAAACGTAAGCTAGCAACAGCATACAAACATTGAATATGAAAAGTTTTGACGGTTTTTTAAACAGATACCCTACCAAAATATAGCAAAGTTGTCCACAGGTGTTGAAAGACAGGTGATAAGGGTCGCTGGGTGAATCCTACACCCTGTTTCCACCGCTCACCTCAAATTAGCCGCAGTCAGCCTCATGGAAATACCCTTATTCCCTTTTTTGGACATTTTTATGACAGAGCATTTATTTGATAACTGTTGTTTTTGTCCGAATTTTCTAAAATTAATTTGGGATGAAAAAAAAACATTATTTATATTTGGTTTAGCGAGCACTAGCTCTGAATATGCCGTATGCCTTGCTACTTATGGCGTCTAAAATAAATCAGACTGAATCCAGACGGGACAAGCCAAAACGTAAATGTCATGCAACAAAACTCAGTACAGTGTCATCGCTCCCAACCATCTATTTAGATTACACGCACTAAAACTGGAATATTATTCTGGTAACCTATAGACTTCGTCGTATGTACTCGACTTTGCAGTTTGTAAAATAAAGTGGTCGAACTCTCATTCGAAAAAGATTATTCTAACGTACATCAAAAGAATAAAATAAACTATCACCATTCTATTGATATATTTTACAAAATGGCTTTCAACGATCTAGTTTAATAAGGCTGTGTAGCAGCGGTAACGTATGCGACAGCTGTGCTGGAGGTCTCGGGTTCGATTCACGGGTGGGACCAAAGATTTGTAGGATCTGCAAATATCAAACAAAGTTTGGGTGTTTTCTATGAATAATATGTATATATAAATGTATGTACAAAAAATATGTATTATTATAATTTTAAGAAATTGTAAATGTTGATAGAAGATCAACCTCAAAGATCTGTACATATAAGTCTCTTTGAATTTTTTTTTTAAATGTTTTAGCGAAAATAAAAGTATTATTAAAAAAAAGTGTTATTATTAAATACAATCTCCGAAACCAATTTCTACTGGCAGACGAATTATACCAATGTGTAAAATGCGTAAATATAACGAACCAATGACCTAAAGCATTCAAGTAACTTAGAGTCCTAATGCATAATAACTATTCATAATCAGAACTGTTAATATAAGAGGAAGATGACTGACTGACTAATATACCCAAAGATCAACGCACAGCTTAAGCCGCTGAACATAGAATTCTGATTTTTTGCGTATAGGTTCTTTATAAAACGTAAGAGAGCTCTAAGAAAATAACTTTGAAAGTGCCACCCCTAAAGGGGTAAAATAGGAAATGAAAATATCTACTTCTGCGCGTGTGAAGCCACCGGAAAAAGCTAGTAAATGTTATAAAAACCGTGAAAAAAAAAACAGCCGTCGTAATACATTTTACTACGAATACACAAAGTGAATATCTGTAATCATTAGGATACGGTTAAATTTTAACAAATTAATTTAACCGTCCATCACTGATTCAACTAATTTATAGACGCTTAAACCATTTCAAGTGACGTCCATACATCACTTGTTAGTTTTCGAATTTGTCAAACTGTTTTAATCTAATATTTGAATAGTTTCTAATTAACGAGTTCATCTATCAACTTGAATGTCTAGAAAAAAAAAGGCGCGGCGTAAATTAGTATCCAGTAGTTTATGAAGAATTATTTCATGACATAATAATTATTTTTACGGGAATTAGCGCGCTTACTCATTTAAAGGTATTATATACCTCGGATTTGCCTGAAGATTCGACCAGGTTGCATTGGCCGTGGACACAGGCTGGCTGTAAGTAATACCTTTAAATAAGTGAACGCGTTAATTCCCGTGAAAATAATTATCGTTAACTTAGTTCAAAGAAAAACTAAAAAGGCAAGACGCTCCTTTGTCGAGTACACTTAACTTGCGGATATGAAGAATACTAATAAAAGAGTATTGAGATTTGATGGAAGATATGATGTCTCTCCTGATAATTATATTATAAACACCAAGGATTTTCAGTCTGAACCAATTCATCACTGCTTTGTCTCACTGTAAACGTTGCGCTTAATGCCTCAATAAATACGATGAGATTAAACGTAACGTAGTTACAACAGCAGTAACGATTGCTGACAATAACCGATTACAGATAGCAATGTTGTTTTTTAAACAATATCACAATACATTGAATGTTATCGAACAGTCAACGATACATGTTGAAGTTCAATATATTATTATTAACATTTTATAACACCTCTGCGATATTCAAGGTTGATTTATTTTTTTTGTTGTGATTTTTTTAACTAAGTAGAAATAAATAAGGACAATCTTGTTGATAAATTTGTATATTTTACTAATTAGGTAAATTATTTTAAGGCCTGGATAGCTTGAATGTTTATATTAAAATATTCTTGGACAGCTTGAATGCACAATATTCACAGGGAATCGACATACAATAAAAAAAATCACTCTTAGACAATTGTTATTTAAAAAGAACTTGGTTGATTTTTATTTCACTAAGTTGAAGTTAACTTTGTTGAAGAATTGAAAAATTTGAACAATAATTATCGATATTCGAATATTAATTATTTAATTTATCATCCTATCTCTTAGAAAACGACACCAGCAGATCTTACCCAAAAAAAAAATATTAAGTTTTTTTTAATATAAACTTTATATCATTTATTTATATACTTGTTTAACAAAAAGAAAAAATACCCCTTTTGCTTTGATCAAAAGATTTTTTATAACAATAATAAAAAATAAGAGTAATCTGCCATAATGATGGAAAATATTTGATCGAAGCAAGTTATAAACAAATAAGTACACAGAGGAGAAATTTCCATACCACTTCAATAAACAATATATTTTTACTACATATAGTTTATTAATATCAAAGGACGTCACACTTTTTAATTTACAAAGAAACTTGTAATATTAGCCTTTTAAGGTATTTTACAAATTGCAATATTAATTTAATAGCTTCAACAATAGTTTCCGATTCAAACGTCAAACTCGCGATGTCGGCGCACGCGCCCCGCGGGATGAATCGAGACTGAACCGTTCTAAATTTGAAATGAAGTGGGTTTAATAACATTGCGTATATTTTCCCGTTTTCACAGCCGGTGACATCCGCGATGAGTCATGGTTTCAAATGTTTTCGTTTCATTATGACTGGACTGAATATATTTTGGCACTTTATGCAGTCCAGGGAATACGTGGAACTATCTAACAATGAATTGGGTAATTTCGGCAAGTATTGCTGATTTTATTTTTATTTACTATGAAAGTGTTTATTGTGCCATTCAAACTACATGTATGTAAATATTAAGGTGTGCCATATCTTAATAAAATCGATCCTCTGGTGAAAACTCAGTAGTTTTATTTGTTATTTTATTTATTCAAATTAATCTTTGGAGTATGTAAAAAATATCGACATAAAACTATGCTGTAAAAGTTATGCGTGGTAAAACGTACATCAACATTTTTAATGAAATGAAACCTTTTTCTTTTTATAAACGAGTTTTTTTCCAAAATAACTGATGTTAGTACATCAGTTAGTTTGCAAAAAAACTCATTCAATTGGTAAATATAGTGCATCTGTATCAAGTGCGTCATACTGAGCTTCACAAAATATATATATTTTTATACTGTATGAAACGGATTTCTATATAAGTGCATTTACTAAAAATGTTTTCGCCAGCTGTTATTATTTAATGTATGATTGGAATATTTCCAAATCACTGCCATTGGAATAACGAGACCTTTTCATAATTATTTTGTGTGGTCGCCATAAAACACGCAGACAACCTTGAAGTGACGTTGTTATTGTTTATAAAAACTACATTGGTTTAGTTTACGTGCGACCGACACTGTTTTATTAGCCGGTAACCGCGTCCTTGCATCGTCCGTTGTCTGTTTTGAGCGTTTGCCAGGTCTAGGTTTGCGCTCAATGAAAACATTGTTATCAAAACATAACTTTCATTCTGTTTCTGTAGACTTTTAAATTTGGACATTAACCTTCGATATTTTAAAATTTATGATAATTCTTATTTGTTTTGTTTTTTCTTCGTACCTGTTAGATGTTTTATATTAGTTTTATTGAATGCTGACAAATGTGTGTTTAATGAGCATATGTCAGATTCAGCCATGCCATTTTTTTTAAGTCTTTGTGCAGGTGGTTTTATTTTTTAATCATTTTTTCGGTCAACTAAAATTCCCATGAGTAGTATCTTACAATATTTACAGATGGGCCAGTCGTAAACATTGAGTGAACAATTGAATATAAGTAAACATTTTACGAAACCCACGTCCTTATCTTATTATAACAAGGTATATAGAGATGAGAATATTACTTACGTTTTTGCCGGGGATAATGAAGTCTAAACCACAAACAGTAGTCAACTTCAGTCTCATTCATACTTGCGAATGCTGTGGTTTAGTTTCGCTTACTTTAATTAGAGGAAGACCAAACTATTAGACTAAAACAACAGTTAGCAAAGACGTATGTTAGAAACATTATAGGTTATAAGCAAAATTCGATGTTATTTAAATTATCAAAAGTTATACAGTTCCTCAGGCAATCTAAGCTCACTACTTAACTCATAGAAATTGAGTCATAATTGAAATACCTGCTTCTGTATATTTCTATCTAGCTAGTTAGATATATACTAGCTAATTAGATATATATTATTAGTCGTCATATTGACACACATTTGTCACGAAATAATAATACAATACAATTGATGTTAATTTTATATTAATATAGTAAAAAAATGTGTTATAAAAATAACAATATGTACTATAGAATTTTTCTATAGCAGATATGGTTATTTCTATTAATTTAACTATATGTCGATCGGTATAAACTGTATAAACAATATTTTCGCCCTCTTTTACTTCATATTTTACCATAATAATATAAAAACCTTAGTATAATAAGCCTTCGAAAAACAGAACCTGTAAACAAAAGTGATACCTTTGTAGACACTTGAAACTAGTATTAATTCCCTTACTTTGTACATAAAATATTACGTTTTCATATTTTCATCATGAAAGGGAATAAATTTGTTCTTTTGATATTTTTCTTATCAACCTTACTTTCCTTTGAGGTACAATTTCAAGTTATATTTCTTTTCAATCAGTTAACGTCAATTGAAGGCTCAAAGAAACACGTATTATTCAATTGTATAAACGTATTATTCAAATGTAACAGAAGCCTATAAATAAAACATCTAACATAAACCATAATATAATAAATATAATAATTACTTTACAAAAAAAAAACTCATCATAGTTACCAATCATCCTGTACAGACCCTGAGCCTCGTTTTAGGTAACATTAGGTAAAAAATATTAGCTTCATCGTACGTAAACAAATGTACCGGTTGCTAGAAATATTTGTTCGCCTACCTACCCTGAGTCTATTAATTATTGTAGTGCTACCAACAATTTTGTATAATTCATATATTTACCTGATTTTTTGTTCTTATTGTGCATGTAGTAATTAAAGTAAAAAAGAATGAAATGAGGATTGTACACTCACACCCAAGATAAACCACTACAGGTTTGATGGGTGTTTTATGTCTGTTATTGTATGTTGTTATTCTATATTAAATAAATTAAAAAAAAATTCATTTAACCTCCAATGAGTTTAGTATAATAGCAATCTTTTTATCTTCATGACAGCCTAAATCCTCTAATATGTCCAAAGCATTACCTCTTACTGTGTATACTATTCACTACAGTCACATTCATTAACATAAAATGAAATGGATAAGAAAATAAACGATAATGGACTCTCCATTATTGAAATTTCATACTTGCGAAGCCCAGAAATATGATAATGAACCTTGATGTAAAAAGTCACTTCTGCCGAGTGTCATAGGTCACTGTTTCACTTTTTATGCTTTATAAAATAAAGACAAGGATATTCTGTTTCTCTGTTGTTTGTTCAAATATTTGGGGTGAAAAGAGTAACGAAATCTCCGCTGTGGCGACAGGCACACATGTTGCGGAAATATATAAATAAGCTTATTGTGGATTTACATGATATATTGCGCGAAAATTGTAGCATTAATGGAAAATTGCTTTAATGTTATTATCACACTTGTTGTGGCTGTTTTTAAAAGTAACGTTACATTTTTGTAATAAATATTGTGTTTAAATATACAAGTTATTTATTGTCTGAAATAAATTCCTGGTCAGATTCCTGTCACCAATATATATATAAGTCATTATTTGATAATATTAAATAAACGTTAATCCTTATCTTAAAAACTGAATTATTCAATAGAATTTCGTAAGAATAAAAAAATGTGAGTTATATGTTTTTGAAGTGAATAATAGACAGATAAAAGATCAATAAACAAACATGCACGTTAAAACTTTCAAAAATTAAAGATTATAAAGGCTGTTTTTTGTTACTCTTTCACGTAAAAACTACTCAACGGATTTAAATGAAACCTTACAGTAATATAGCTAATACATCGGGCGGAGCCGCGGGCATAAACTACATAGTATTAAATAAAATTATCAATATTGAAATCATATATTGTATATATTAGTATAATATATACCCTTCCAATGTTACATAAAAGCAAGATAAAAAAAACTATATTAATTTAATAAATCTCAAAGGCGTAACTCGTACAGCAAGGCCATATAATTACTGAAAGTATGAAGGGAAGGCGACTTCTAACTAATGAACCCATATTTCACTCAATCATATTATTTCTTTTATTTTTAAATACAACTCCCGCATTAGGAATATACATTCCTGTGTCACGGGGATCTTTACAAACATATATGAAACGGACACAAAGTACACCCAGACTTAGAACAACAATTTATGGATCACACAAAGTGTTGTCCCATGTAGGATTTGAACCCACAACACTTGGCGCAGTAGGAAGCGGCGTGGCGACCATTGAAACCACTAGGCCAACCGTTTAGTATTACTGTTATACACTTTGGCACTCGCTTACAATTGGTTATTGAATGTTTTATTTTACTACTCTCTATTGTATTCAACCTCATCATTTATAGATATTTGTGCTCAAATCTTACGAGAACACTGGTTGGTACTTATAACCGTTAGATTTAAACATAGTTTAATGTAAACTTTAACGGTATATATACATTTTCTTGTTACATGTTTAAAAGAATTACTAAATTTAACTGCGAGCAATTTCTATTATCTGTCGATAATCATAATTACACCAAGATGCTTGAACCACTTAAAAGTGCGGTGAATAGCAAAAGAAGTATATTAAATTATCAGTTATTCCACGCAACCTCGTCTGCAATCTCTCAATCATGCTCGGCTCCTTTTAGCCTAAGCTTGATGCTTGAGCAAAAGACAAATTTAAGAAAAAACATTATATTTGGTTGCACCACCGACCCGCGGTACTACAGTAACTCCGGGTAACGCCGCGGGACGAAGGTAGTCTAAAAAAAGTAGCCTAAGTTACTCCTAAGGTCATCAGCTATCTGACAGTGATAGTCCGGTCAAAGTTGGTCGAGCCGTTCTAGGGGTTAGTCGGAACAAACAGACAGACGGACAAAAATTGGACAAAATGTAATTTTTGTACATGAATCGTGTAAATGCATCTAGAAAAAAGCGGATATTTTAATATTACAAACAGACACTCCAATTTTATTTATTGGTATAGATAAGGACACATATTTGACAACAGATAGTTGTCGGACGGGTCGATTTCCCATGCAAAAACTAGTCGTCTATATAAGGTGAATTAAGGTCTGTAATGGTATACAATGATTTTTCTTATTGGCATGACAGCTAACAAGAAAATCGCTTATTGTACAGATCAACTTCGCATCATATTTCGTTTAGATGAAAAGGATGGGTTGATATTGTCTCTACTGTTGAGTTTGCCGGCCCGCATGTTTATCGGCTATCGCGATAAAGAGCAGCCATAGTCTTCTTCTAGCATCAAAGTATCACCATACCAAATTTCATTAAATCAGTGCATCGGTTTAACCGTGAAAGCGTAACAAGCCAATAGTCAGACAGTTACTTCCGAATACATAGCATTTCAGTGAAGGCTATTCAAACCATTTCCTTATTACTTTAAAGAGTTTTGTTTTTATAATTTAAGAAATGCGAGATTTTTAGGTAAATTTAACAGTTTAAATATAAGTTTATAAAATGAAACATGTTCATTTTTACGAAATAAAACAAGTGCCTAAGTACCACTTAACGTTTATTTTCAAAGGAAAATATATTAAACATTTGAATAAACCTACCTTTAAGAAAAATAAAAGTCATCTTAAGTATAACCAGGTCACGATCAGTGTCGAAACCTTGTTCTCAATAAATCTTATTTGAATTGAATAGCTTATTATGTGAATGAAAAGCAATCTGATTGTGAACGACTTACTTATTATTACTTCAGATTAATATCATAAAATTTAAATATTTTGCAATAGTACTCATTGTATTATTGCTAAACAATCCAGGGTTTGGATAGAGTCCTCTAGCAAATGAGAGCATCGCGTGCCTTTTCTAATCAAGGATCCCAATTTGAATGCTCGCCAATCAGCTTCCAGACGGTAGCTGTTAGAAATTAGGTTGTCTTGCCAAATACTTAATTCCGTCTGAGCACGCAACATCATAACACGAAATTCGAATTTCACACGCTCCGAGAAAAATCAAATCTTAGAAAAAAGAAAATCAAAATTAAATTGGCAATTTAACCCGCGAGTGTTTCTACCTAATGAGTTTGTTAACAACACGCATAACACTCAAATCTAGTGAATCAATAAACTCGTCGAATTCCCGATCATCAATCATACGCGAGCGGGTCCTTTTGAGCTCATAAAAAGTGACGCCACCCCATCGTGTACATATTTATGAAGCGTCCAAGTGATCTGCTATTGATGGCCTGTCCCATTCATCAGTCAGAGGAGCCGTCAACTTATAAAAACTTGTTCATAACAAGACTTGAGGGAGTACTGCGATAAATGTAAAATCTGTTTGCTAGCAAGATTATTTCATAGATTTCGTACAGTTTTGTTGTTTGATAGTTTCTTTTAATAGAAACGAACTTCATATGTTTTGCTCATGCACAACAGGATCAAAAATTTTCTAAATTAGTTTACGTGGTATTGTTATTGATATATAGTTATAATGCTTACTTTTATGTAGATGCATCTTCAGGTGTTTTTTAAGGCCATGAATAAGTTTATTCTTTAAATATATGGGTATTATAGATGAGAACATAAATACCAAAATGTTATCTCATAATATGTATAAGGATTTTAATACTATAGATAACGCATATTTTTGATATAAAACCCGCTTACATGGGATGTAAGACGTTTTCTGAAAGTGTCTATATTAGAGTGAATTATTAATATAGGAGTTTTTGTACTCATTAAGTTTTGTGATAATATAGAAATTATATAAGACTTATAGAAATTATACTCATAATGCAATAAAAAAGAATAGGTAGGTAATATCTCTATCTACTTATGATAGGTAGTTTCATCATCTGAATATTTAAAAATATTAAGTTAATGTTTATAACAAGAGCTTATCGTAAATAATAAACGTCTAGTAATAAAAATTTCTTTAATTATTATGATACGCTTGGAAAAGCGGAGGGTCAAGAGAAACACTTCTCTATTTGAACATTTTTGATAAACAGGTTACCTCCTTAATCCCTAGTTTATACAAGTTAAAATTTCGTCTGCAAAGCTTTATAATTATATTCAGCGATTCATCAGGGATGTATTAGTATTATTCGACTATCGATAGCGATATTTTCGTTTCTATGAACAAAGCAATGAATAATATTTGTTCAAGTTTCTATTGTACAACGGTTTATCCCAAAAACAAATTTATTTTTGTTGGAATAAATTTTGGCGTGCGACCGCGACTCGACACGTGCAAATAGAACGAATTTTAATACAGACTATGCACGAATAGGCGTTTTCAGTAGTAATAGGATTGGTATTTGTTGGACTGTGCAAATCTGAATGAACAACGTCCTAGGCGTGTCTAAGCTAGTTCGATACGGCAATCGTAAATCAATCATTTAAACTAAGCTTTTTTTTTCCACAGGCTCCGATGCGCGTATGTCGGCTTTCGTAGTAAATCTCGCTTTTACCTATAATTGTTTTTTTAAGAACACGAGAAAAAGAACATTGTGGATTATAAGTTATTCTGACATATAAGATATGTTACTGAACAGTTTCATCAAAATCCATTTAGTAGACTTTGCTTGAAAGAGTAACAAACATCGATACAACCATCCGCCTTCTGCCTTTATAAAATTAATAGAATAGTATTTCATGGCTAATCTCAGTAAATAAAATATGTATTTGATCGTATAAAATATTGTTTTTTAAATGTTTTTAAAAACAAATTAACGTTTTTTTACTACGATAAGCAGTTCCTAAGATTGCTCCGTTCACCAAACATACTCTTCAGATTTCTATAATATTAGAATAGATTAAAAAGTCACTTATTTAAACTAAAATTTGAGAGAGGTATAATTCTCAAATTCAATTCCACATACAGCACTATCCGCCTCGAGATTAGTCGAGCAACTAATGAAGTGGTAATGTTGCTTAGTAATCCTGGCAGTAGAACATGTAAGCAAACATAGTCACAGCCTAGTAAATGCTTGTATTCTGGTTGGACCGTGTGAATCCTGTTTAAGCTACTAAACGTATATTTACAAGTCCAATGTATAGCGTAGGAGTAGATTTGTTAAGAGTCTGTCAAATGAACAGTACAGTACAGTATTCGCTGCAGACGATTGTAACTAAACTTAACATTAAATTCAGAAATGTTTCTGTATAACAAGTTTTTGCCAGCGGTTCCGCTCACCTGTATGTCGTAATCGCGGTAAAGAATAGCCTATGTTCTTCCTCAAGATTTGAAGTATCTTCATGCCCAATTTCATTGAAATCTATTGCTAAATATTGTAATTTTAATAGATATAATACAACACAATATATTTAAAGTTTTAATTAAAAATCAATTTGAATTCAGGTTTAGTGATTTTCATTGAAGAGATACAAACTATTCGATAACTTCCATCAAGGAATCGCTTGGTAAATTTCGCTTCGCTACGGGGAAAAATAATTGTGAGTTGGAATCAAAATATTATCTGCAAGGAAAAGAATGGAGGCATTGTTAATGATCTCTTTGCTATTTCTACCATATTTTGTCAAATTCCATATCTTCTTTTGTTACCTAAAAATAAAGTCACGCCTAAGGAGAGAAATAGCTTAGTTTTTAAACAACATTCAACTACGAACAGAAAACAAATATACTCAATATTTGTTTTCGGTTGATGATTGAATTTTGTTTTACAATAACTTGGTGCACTTTAACACACGTGGTTTCAAAATAGAAAAGTCTTTTTATTTTAAACTTTCTGCAATTGTGCATTAAGGATGAATTGAATTTTGCAATTTCAATTATTAGGGTTATTCTCAGTGAAAATTATGTCATAAAACTGTACTTTAATCAACCTCATTTGAAATTGTTTCCATTTTCCGTGACTATTTGAGTATTAACATATATTTTCGATAGCTTGTGTATTGTTTATAGCTACAAGTAACGTAGAGTGTAAAAGTGACTCTGTTAATTAGGTGTGGTTCTGAAGTTTCATCCATATTCGGCAATGATGGTGATCGTTTGCTGTTGTGAAATTGGATTTATATTAGGGCCAAGTGGTATTCAGCATCAGCTCTTTTCATTATTCATTATTTCATTTCAAGTCATTTCTTTTAATTTATAGTTACTTGACAATACTCTTTTATTAAACATTAAAAATGTTGTTTATCAAATTTCCACTTATTAGTAGTGCAATTGTGTATTAATTTCAATCGCTCAATAGCGACGAATTCTCGTGGTAACTGTACATTTTAAGTAGGTATATATGAGTACGTTGGTATCTCGTATAACGCTTGAACGGTGTCAGTCAGTCCGTTACGAGGGAACCCATTTGCGGAGGCCGGCCAATGCCGCAAACGGGTTAACCTCAATGCAGCTTCTTGCGACTTCTCTGAAAATGACCTGAATCTTCTGTTTCGAGTTCTATAACTAAACCACTTCAAGCGAGGTTCAAAGTTGCGCGACATTTGAAGTTGACATAATTCTGGCGAAAAAATAGGAAGAGTTGATTAATCTCTTTATTTTTGGCGATAGGTTTTGTAAATTGTTGTTTTATGACGTTTTTTAAGATTTTTTTCTTAAGCCATACACCTTAAAATATTACATTTTCAATGTTTTTCCATCCAAATATCTTCTACTGAAATCATTGAAAACCTCATGGTAAAAGTAACATCCTACTGTATTTTAACAGCTAATGATCGTTAATATTTGCAATAATTTGGAGTGATTAACAAACAAATTTATTGATTTTTGAGGAAATGATCGGTGTATACCATTAACGTAATAAGTGGAAATGCGAGTCATAAAATACTAGTCGGCTAAGTCTGATTTCGTGGTAACTTTTTTTCGAGTTCATATGTAGCCTATGCCACTGTTAGTAGAAATACTAAGACCATTTTATTTCAAAATCAGCTTAGTAGATCCAGAAGTTAACCCTCTACAACCTCATAAACTTTACTTCTATATAATGTTAGTATTGATTCGAGTATTATAATAAATCTTTCCCCGAAGCGAAGCGAGTCTACTTACCGATATGGAAAGAATTCACAATCATTTTTCTATTTTTATTTGGGAAATAGATAAAGCTCGATGCTTGAATTTGATGCATGGATGTTGGAAAACTTTTGTGAAAAATAAAAATATAACATTTGATCCGTCAAAAGTAGAAAGTGGGCTTATTTATCAAAATGTTTTTATTAATTGTAGTGAATATAGAAATGTATAAATTTTAATTGAATGTCCCTAGGTTTTTCAAACGCTAGTTGAGTTCTAGGAAAAATGTTTTGTAGTAAATTATTTTGTAGGTATTCGTTAGGTTCAGATACCCAATCAGGAGAAATATTAAATTGTGTATGTGTGATGAACGCGATTATTTACTTTTAAGTATTCTTCTTCTTAAAAAGACTTAACGCTAATAGGCTTGTATATAACTAAAGTGGGACTTAAACGCTTTCTCCTACGAGGATAAAAGACTTGAGTATTTTATTCTGGTAGGAGGACCTTTAAAGGGCCACTGCTGTACACAGGCATGTCCTTAGCAAGGAGGTTTTTGTCTACTATGAAACGCTGGCCAGACGGATTGGTATGGAGTTTATTTTCAGTTTTCATTCTCTTGCAGTGATATGGTTTTGGACAGTTTATCCCTTAGTCGCATCTTACGATACCCATGGGATGAATAGTGATGGTGACACTCCGTAATATTAAGCTGTCACCACCCAGATTGCTTAATATTATGTCTGCATCTACCTATCTAAAACTTCCTGCGTAGGTAGCTCCTGTGACCAATGACTTTAAACTCGATGATATACGGCTATTTCTTGTTTACTATTTATAAGCGTGTCGCGCCGATCTTCTGTCGCTACGGTCGACTTTGGCGATCGTCCAACGCACATTTTTAAGGAATTTGTGTCAATTCACGCTTTTTAGCTTCTTTAATCGTATACCGTTAAATTATTATACATAACGACATAAACATAACGTAGGGTAATTTAACTTGTTACAAAAGAAAAGATGGTTTGCTTTGAGAATGTTGAACTCACTGATAGGATTTCTAGTTTCAGGACACGAAGCATCGTCGGACATGTGTAAAAATTATCCACGCTATGAATATGACATTCGTACATTGAATTACGTATAAGGTAAAAGTATTAATACAACAGAACCACACATGTCACTTAAATATCTGGTTAAAATTGATCTGATCTGAAAGTCACCATTTTAAAGAGCACGGCGACTTCAAATATTTGTTTGGCCAAAACAAATATTTACACGGAAGATCTATAATGGAACAATGTGTTTACCAATATTGTACTGCTTTATTTAAATCCTTTTTCAAAAGTAAACTGAATCGTTTAATGCGACGTAATCACTTGTGAATATGAAACGGACAACCGCAAAGGGCCGAGTGTCATCTATCATCGGATGGACTGGACAGGTCATCAGATGAATAATACCCAACCCTAACCTCCTAATCGAATCTTGTTTGATTGGCATATGTGATAGTCGCTAATCGTAGACATATAAGAATTGCATGTGATTACATTTACAATATCGTAACATTATATATTGAGTTAATTAATTGAAGACTGCACTGTAACTCTGTAACTGTACAGAATAGCAAGTCTTATATCCATGTAGATAAAAACCAATTCAAAATAATATATGGCATTCAAAATAATAATGGCTAAAATATAATCTATGGCTTTTTTACATATAAATATAGTATTATTCATAGTATTTGTAATACATATCTAACGATATATAATACTTTATTTGTACACCAGGATTTACAAACAATATACAATCCTAAAAATTACCAAAACAGAAATGTGATATACGGTATTACCAGACCTTAAAAATGACACGATGTAGATGAGAAAAGTACCTATTTCCCTCCCCTTTGGTGCAAGAATTTGAGGTCAATGTCAGTAATCGCAAGTTTATGATTAACTTTCAACTACTGTTTTGTCCAATTAAATATTGTCTATCATATAACAAGTTCAGGAAAGAGCAATTGCAAAAGGAACTAAATTTTAGTTGCAATTCGCTTTGACAGTCGCATTGCATTACATAGTGAACTTAAATAAGATATTAAAGACAGCTTTTAAAATTGACAAACGTTCACAAATACACAAATAACGTATTAAATAAAAAAAGAACATAATAATAGTAGCCGCAGCTTTACAGGAATATCAAATTTGTAAGAAGAATATAACTTGAGACTTTGAGTAGATTTAAAGAACTCAAAGAAAATCACAAACGAATCGAAAAAGTCTGATTTTGGATACCTCACAATTCCTTTCGCGGAGATCAATCTGATTGGTACATTTGAAGACACTACATTCTTTGTATCATTTGTAAGCCCAGATTACAAAATTGGATACAGTTCTAAAAGAATTTGGATGTGTTAGTTATATACTAAGCATAGTGTGAATGTTTTATGTGTGTATGAATCACGTAATTACAAGTCAGAATACTTGAATAGTCTTTACGTTCGACATTTAGAACCATTCAGAGACAATTTAATTTATTTATCTTGGTAAGCAATGAATGATGACCTCTCCTCCTCTATTATAACATTATTTTAGTCGGAGAATGATTCACTTACCAATTCCTCAGGTGATCCCGGTTCCTTCATACCATTGCTCTTATCCGTGCTCCCCGTCTCTGTAATTAAATAAAGGCCTCGGTTATTATATCTACGTTTTTTCGTTACTGATTCAAATTTTTTTTTATTTATTTATCTTTATAGTACACACTTAACAGGTAGACATTTAAACTTATTTTGCCATTTGAATAATAAATATATGTTGCGAAAGCATCACTCAATACTTCATTGAATTCCATAGGTACATAATGTCTTACAATAAATCAATTTTTTGCACTATGGACCCTGTCGGACACATCATAGTTATAAGAGATATCGAAACTTAAATACAAATTTAATACTTAAAGCAATTCAAATATTTATTAAGTAAAGCTTAAATTTGCTTGAAAAGATGAAGTTCATGACGTAAAATCAATCAATTCAGGTTATAAATATAATATGGACACTAACCAGCTAAACACAGCCAAGTAATTTGGTCAAATAACCAATGCAATTAATAATTATCAAATCCTATAGAGCTGTTAGCATAAGACCACACTTAATTTAAATGATGAACTAAATCACTCAATGGAATTAATATGATAGCGTTTCCGAATATAGATAAAACGTTTATCCAACCAAACTGTATTGCATCGACCGCATTATCCGGTTTTAGTAATATTAATGTATTACATTCACTAGATATAGTTGCTCCATTATAAAATGTGCTTGGAAAGTTAAAAACTCATTTTTGAAGACAGAAATGTAAAATATCTACGCCTATATACACTACTAAGGAGGTCCATAACCCCAACCCCTTCCCCAATCCCCCAAAGGCAGGCAACGCACTTGTGATGCCTCTGGTGTTGCCGATGCCCATGTGGCGGTAATCGCGTACCATCAGACGATACGTCTGCTCATATGCCGGCGATTCCATAAAAAATACCATACATAGCATTCTTCAGGCTTAGACAAGAAAATACTTTAAAAGTTGTAAATTTTTGATAGCCACACGTTATCAAAAATTCAATCATCAAAAGTGTTTACCAGTCCACTGCTGAAAATAGGTAGATACCTAATTTCCGATACCTATTTATACCTATTTTTCCTGATACTATTAAATGGAATTTTATACTGTAGTAAATGTGATTTTTTAGTTTGTTAAGGTTAGTAGTAGTCTAGTGGCCAACCGCAAATAATGTTGGGAAAATAATAAAGGCTAGGAAGGTGATGACGATTTTGATGTAACAGTTAAGGTTAATATGAACTGCTCTATACCTCGTTCTGAACTAGGTTACTTACTGTTTTATTGCAGTAGTCGTCTTTAATTTGGTGTTAAGGCCATTTCAAAACAAGGGAACGAAGGAAATTTTGATAGAACTGTTTTTGCTCTACTTCATATTTTCAATTTACCATCCTAAAAGGAAACAGTACCAATATTTCTGCACTATTTTTCGTGGATCTGAAATAGTCTTTTATAAGTACATTGTTTTATTTTCTTTTTTTTTAATGTCGTATAATCCTTATTTTTTCCATTCTAAATTAATTATTTACAAGTATTCTCGAATCACACAGAGTGTGTGAGTTTTAGTGAAAAAGGTTATCTCTCTCTCTCTACAAAAAATAAAATAATATATTTGAATTTATTTCATTTATCTATATATCCTTATTGTATACCTGCAAAATTACAAAGTTAAAACAGAGAATGAGTCACAAATATACAAATGATACAATAGGCGGTCTTATCGCTCACAGCGATCTCTTCCAGACAACCACAACACGGATTTTCGGTATCCAAAAACTTCTGTGGCTTACATACAAGTAACACACCTAATCATCTACGTGAATGGTTAAAAATATCATTTAAACAATCATGCACCGAAACAACACTCACTCACTTTCACATTACACACACACACTAACACACACGTACACAATATATAAATGTTCTTATTTTTTTTTTTTTTTCATGAATGGTTCTACATAAATGACTCTTCTCTGCCTGATGGAAGACATAAGCAGATTCCAAAAGTAGTGGCCACCATGTTCATTGTGAATGCAGACAATGCAACAATGCATCACGATGACCCACACCATGGCGGCCTAGTAATGCTACTGCATCATTGGGCCTCCGGTCTCGCACTCACTAACGAAACACGACAGCACGAACTATAAATAAAAATTATAATTATATATAAGGTAGTACAGTTATCGAAAAACGATACGATTAAAATAGATACGCTTTTAAAATAGATACGCTTGTCTAAGCGTATCTATTTTAAATAAAAAGAACAGCACAAAATAATAGATTTATTGTACCGAAATTCAATTTCAGATCCCATTCGCTCTTAAAAATTATTATACTAATAAAGTTCGACAATCGGATAGCTTATTAAAATCCTCAAAGACCGTAGAGGCTTAAATTTACATATAATTACATATAGGGTACGCTTTTCGTTAGTTAAAGGTATCTACTATAAATAAATAAAAACAACAATTACGAATTCCTTGTACCAAATTCTATTCCAGATCCTATTCACTCTTAAAAAATATCTTATAATCCTAATGAGGTTCGATAATCAAATAGCTTACTAAAATCCTTAAAGACCTCTACTAAATAGGTTAATAGCGAACATAGGTACATTTCATAATTAAATGGCTTTAAAATATGATACGCCAACATTTTTGAGGAAACGGTGCGTGGCGGTGTCGCAAATACGAAATACAAATTTTCTCCTGACATCATCATGAAAAATATTGAATTCCTGATTGCCTTAGTAAACTGGTTTACTGTTACAATTTTATGTTTCATCCTCATTAAGATTTTCATATTTAATTTTATTTCTCAGCGAAAATAAGTTTGTGAAACTTAAATAACTTAGACAGAATTTACTAATTCTAATTTCAATTTACCGTCCTTAATGTATATAAATATATTAGGTACTTATGTGTCATTTTATCAAGATCAAGATTTGGTCTTTAGTTACCTATTTTTCCAGGAAAAGGAATTAAGGTTAATTATATAAGTCATATTAAATAAAGCAACGCTTGTGGTAAATTTTAATTTAACTGTTAAAAAGGATTGTTGAAATCTAGTCTGTATACAGCTTTATCGTTGAAAATCAGTTTTGTAAAATTAAATTTTACATTACTAACAAGTGGTGGTTAATTTGTTTCGATTCAGCGCGCCTGAACCGACATTGATTGCGTTATATTCAGGCTCAATCAACCCTTTTGTATACCAATAAATTATAAACGGTTTTACATAGTGATTTAAATTTCATTTTCCATTTCATTTATTTTATGACTGTTTCAATATTTATGAAGGATTATAATGAAAGCTCATAAGCCCAGTGGAATACGAGCAAAAATTCCTCAGTTGACTTTACATTACGGAAAACGCGGCCCCGTATGGAATTCTTATCATTTGTCAGTTTAGATGGGGCACTCCCTTTTGACAATAATCCTCAACTTCTTTACCAATTCGAATAAGTATAAGATCGTATGTACGGTTTTCAATCGTCGTCACAATTTGACCTTTCTTAAATATTAAATGTTATATTCCTTTACTGTAAAAAATAAATTTTGACACATTCTTTTTTATAAACTTAAGAAATACATATTCGTAAAAATTTAAGGATCACACCTGAAACATACGATTTAAAATAATGTTTTAGAATGTGAGATTTGCAATCAATAAAATATGTGTTACCTTGAAACCCGACCTTAAACCCATTTTTGATATTTTTTAACGAAACACATCAGGTTTGTCAAGAGTTCTATTTGAAAGTAACCTACAGTACTAACATATATGTGCCTGACACGTGCAAGTATTCTTGAACACCTTTCGAGTTTTTCCTAAGGCTATTCAATAATAAATATTTCGAATATCTAACACACAACGTAATCTAGTCCCAAGCTGAGCAGAGCTTGTGTTATAAGTCCTAGACAACTGATGTAAATACATATATACTGTACTCTTTTCTGTATACAACATATATATATATATATATATATATATATATATATATATATTATACATGGAAAACACTAAACTCCTAAACAAATATTTGCAGATCATACATACAACAATTTGGTCCGACTCGAGAATCGAACCCGAGACCTCAAACACAGCTGTCACATACACTTCCATTGCGCCAACGAGGCAGTTCTTGTACATAATGCTGTATATAAACCCTGAATTCTTTCAAGTACGATTATCCGAATAAATAAGGAAGTAACGAATAAAACGTAAATATACAGCAAAAATTTTTAGTTTCGAATGCACGATTGCAGCATTGATTTTGAAATATGTTTTATGATTTTAAAATACTCTAAAATTATGTGCATATTTTAGAAGTAGCTAAAAATCCAGTCATTTAATTTTTTTTATGTAAAAGCTGCCAAAACGATTAAGAATTTTCAAAAACTTTTACTACCAATAAAATTCAATTCAATTTTAATATGTAAATCAGTACCCGATAAATAATGACACCGGTCGCAATAAAATGAATGTGTTATAAAATCGACTGTTATGTCATTATTGCCGACCATAAAGATTATTTAAAAATAAAAATAAGTTTATTCATCAGTTTAATTAAGTATGACAAAAACGATGAGTTTCGATTAGCGTTTTATAATTAGTAACTGAAAATAGAGTTCATAACCAAAAATAAAGCAGAATCTTTATAATGCACACTAATATTTGTAACAATCGGTATCAAATTGTAATTGGATCACGCAACCCAATATCCAATACTTAAGCCACTATAATCAAACTAGGTGAAAAAGTGATGGAACCAGTAACTATTACTTGGTATTTTCTTTGGTAAAGATAATGTTATAGAAAAACACAGAATAAGAACTTTTATTTAGACGACAAACTTATCACCATTATCATGCTACCAAGCCAATATTATTAGTACCATCTGGTAGCAGAACCAAGGTTGGCATTTATCGCTGTTTAGATCTAATACACCGAAAGATATGTTTGTCGTAACTACGCCTTAAATTTTTTTTAGGTTTACATTTAATCTCACGGAAAAGAGGTCTACGTGGTGGGATGGGTGGACATACATTCATCAAACGCTCTTCACTAATTCGAATTTGTACTTTTAAATGTTCAAGAAAAATAATCGCTAAAGAGACTAACAATAAAAAAAATCAAGAAATAAAAATGCAAAAATATATACTGAGAGGAAAATGAATCAAGTTCTTTTACTTATTAAAGATAATCCTAATGATATCCACACTAAAATAATATAATAATTTCAGAAGTAACCATGTTTGTCTATGTGTCTGTTACACTTTCACAGCAAACCGCTACACCGGTTTCAATTAAGTTTGGCATAGAGATAACCATTTTTCATGATATAGGAGGCAAACAAGCAGACATATCGCATGATGGTAAGCGATTACCGCCACCCATGGACACCTGCAACACCAGAGGCATCACAAGTGCGTTGCCGGCCTTTTAAGAAGGAGTACGCTCTTTTCTTGAAGGTTTGAAGGTCGTATTGGTCCGGGAATACCTTTGTATATATATTTTGGGTTGTGTGAGGCAGAAAGTTCCTTGAAAAGCGCACAGTTGTGGACTGCCAACTATCTAGATGATGGGAATGAAATTTCTGTCGCGAGGGACGATGTCGGAAAGAGGCGGCAGGAATCAGCCCGAACAATTTCTCGGAGCACTCCTCATGGTAAATGCGGTAGAAGATGCACAGTGAAGCCACATTTTTACGCAGCGCCAATAAGTCTAGCCGAATCGAAACTTCTTGGGAATCGACGATTCGATTCGCTCTCCGTTGAATGCGGAAAATCCGTTGAATCCGTTGAATGAATACTCATTGCGAATGCAGACGATGCATCATGGTAACTCACACCATGGCGACCTAGTGATGCTTTTCCATTATTGGGCCTCCGGTTTTGTACTCACCAACGAAACACAAAAGCAAGAATGCTGTAATTTTAGGTTGATCTTCTGTGCGAGGGTAGTACCGCTCCGGTCGAGCCAGCCCATTCGAGTTTCTATAATCATCGTGACTCCACTACCTTCTGCTTTTTGTTTTCAATCAACAACCCATTATGTCCCACTGCTGGACTCGGGACTCCTCTCAGGAGAGGGATAAGGCCATACGTCCCCACGCTGGCCAAATGCGGGTTGGAGTTTTATGTATAACACATATTTACATATAAAATATGACAAGACTTTGCCCTAACCTATTCATAAATATTTTTTGACGAGACTAGCCTCTTCATTTTACAGTATACCACATAACTAAACTTTCATATGATTCATTAAAAAATTTCTAATAACTTGTACGTACTCATATGACAAATCATGTTTTCATTGTCTAATCCAAACTTCACTATCAGTTTCACGCAAGTTATATTAAACAGTCCAACACCCAGAGCAATTAATAAACATTACCAGGAAATATTGCTTAAGTTAGCCCTCCAAGCATGCCTGTCCTTATATTTTACGAGCCAACTTATTTTAGCGCAACCCACGATGATAAGCCTTTCCAATCCTGCGGGATTGTATTAAAATTATTGATCTTATTCATTACAATGTTAAAATAGATGAAACCAGGTAACATTAAGCCCAAGATAATGTTCGTTTTGATTAATACGATATGTCAAACAGAAATTGATTGATGAATGTATCATGATATGATTCCGTGCCATAATGGTCTAGCTTTGACAGATGCTGAAACTGGAAACAATAGTCGTTTACGTAACTGAAAGTCATCGGTCACGGATTAGAACGTGACTACTAAACACGGTAGCCACCTTTTAATTGACGGCGAAAGTTTTGAAAGCGTGATTCTATCATGTTGCGTAAACTACAACTAGTTTTATATTGATAGCGTTGAAACGTTTGACCCATGATTTGTTACACTATACTGTAACATCTCAACAGATTCTTAGAATGTTTCCGCTTAGTGACATAATGTTCTCGTTGGCCTCAGGTTTACATTTACTTTCTGCGGTTAACTGTTACAAAACAGAGGTTAGTATACTCATGATACTCTTCAGATAGACTTTATTGCGATGAGATAGAGTATAATTTGGATTGGTTAACAGAAACCGTTAAAATGATATAATTTGCGCGCACGCTATCGGACGTCACGTTACTATTGTGGTGAGACAAGACATGAAGCGGAGCATCAACAGAAGTTTAAAATGAACGTGAAACAAACAAAAGTTTACTTATTTCACAGATAGAGTGAGATGACAAACAGGTGGAAATAGTAATATCATTTTTGTTTTAAATTATTCATTGATTTAAATATTGTAATAAGTTTGATGAATTTCCTGCCATATCAGGTAAACTTAACTAATCCTTAATTTTGAACTGAATAAGTTATGTAATCATCATTGAATGAAATGAAACATCATATATTAAAGTAGTAATTTATGTCACTAGAATATAATATCTAAGACACAAATAGATTAAAGATGTTAATTACAAACTTATCTACTCAATCATCTCGACATGCAAAACTGACCGTAACCATTAGCTTCAAAAACGTAAATAAGTTATTATTATTTAAGTAGGTCACACAAGTGGCATGATAATTGCGTGTCAGTATATTTAACATTTTATTATCCGATACAAAATTTATCACAATGTACCATCTAGCTTTAAAAATTTTGCTTTCAATATAATAACCTACATCTAAATATATTATATAAGCCACTAAAAATGAATTATAATAAGTACCAAGTTGAGAGCGGCAATTATTTAGCAGAATTATATTGCCTGTGCCTACTTCTTTTTTCTTCCTACCTATATATATATATATATATATATAACCTATATTTTTTTCGAATTTTATTTGAGGTTGGCTACTAGTTAACCTGAATATCCTTTTTCCTACACACGATTGCTGTTGATGACCATGACAACCTGTATCTGCCGACTTTAGATAAGAAAAAAGTGTGAGTGCATTTACGTGTGAAGTGACCGAATTTCATTATAACTATTTCATCCGATTTAGGTAACACGTCAAAGGCTAATTCAAAGTACATCTTCTACATAGGTACATACTGTAATATTAAAATCATAGTATCAAATAAAATTCACGACATCTCATGTTAGCGGGAGTGAAACAGGTCAGTTGAGAGACATAGCGAAGCCACCTTTTCGTAGTTTTACCTCGCCTCTTACGCCTAGAAGTGCACGTATAAATTCTAATTGGAGCAAAGAGGCGGCTTTAGCAAAAATATGCCTGACATTTTAAGAATCTAGAGATTACATTTAACAGATACTATTTTTCATATTGTATTTTAATCGAGAATGAATTAAACTTTAATAATTATAAAATTATTCCTCAGGTGAATCAATGACACAACAAAACCATCCATACCACCAAACAGCATCATACTCATCGCTCCTTTTTCGAGCAACGCACCTACTTGTCGGTTTTCTAATATATTGTGTTAGTTGTACCAAGACCCATCGCAAGTTAGAAAGCCGGAGTTTTATTGTCAGTGTTGTGAACCATATTGCAGGAGGTAACTTGATTAATTACTAACTAACTTATTACAAATTCATGACAATTAAAAATTTATCAACGTACGCATCGGAGGTTTCCATCATTTTGAAAGAGAAAGATATACATATACATATTTATTATACATTTTAATCCAAAGTGTGGGTCACCATGCTACACAGTCCTTATTAGCATTGAGGATGTTGACTACCACTCTTGGAATCTCCTCATGCTTTTCATCAGGTAAAGTAGAGTCCTTTGACAGCTAAGATATAAAAAAAACATTACAATATCGAGAGTGTCACTTAGCGGTTATACTGTTATATCCGTATTTGATTAAATATAGTAATCTCTTTAAAGAGATTACTATACTTAATCTCATACATAAACCAATCAGCTAGTTCACACCGCTTATGACTTATTAATCGAGTTCCTCAGTCTAATTGAATACATACAACAGTGTAGTAGTACATCTTCAATTATCACTTTAAATGCCATTCCACTCCCACAGTTAGACGCAAGAGTAATGAGCCCGTCTTGCACCGCTAGCCCAATGCGATACTCGCATGTTTGACAAAGCTCTAGCTTAAGGAGGCTCTACAATGGGACGTTGATTTAATATTAATGGAGGTTACTAAACGAATGACTGTCTATATAACCAGAGACTCGCAGCCACTTTAATGTAATGTATTTTAATATTTTACGTGCTTAACCTGAATCTCTATATAATCCACGATTTGAAAACTTCTACGGTTAGATTGTTTTTATTTTAAAATGCATACTACTTAAACCAGCTTTTAAGGTAGTAGAATCGTGCTGATGTTAGAACGAAAGGACTAGTACTATCCTCGCACAAAAATTCAACGTAAAATGTCAGCGTTTGCGCTGTCGTGTTTCTTGGTGAGTGCGAGACCGGAGGCCCAATGATGCAGAGGCATCAATAGGCCACCATGGTGTATGCCACCATGCTTTCTTGCAATGTATATGGTGACCACCACTCTTGGATTCTGCTTATGCTTGCCATCAGGCAGAGTAGTCATTTTGGCAGGTGATACATAAGTCCACATAAAATAACGATTTGGATGAGCCACTTAGATACATAGATTTCATTTATGTTAAAATATACATATGACTAGCATTTGTCTTTGCCAGCGTGTATATCGGTTTTCGCGGTAAAGAGTAGCATATGACCTTTCGCAAGAATTAAAGTATATCCATGCCATGCAAGTATAAAATACAATACTCCCGCAGACGCCTTAATATATTCTCATATAAAGCGTTATTCAACAAGGAGATAAAACTACAAGTTTACCACAAATAATGCAATATTGTATGTATGCACTTGAAAAATGTATGAAAGCAGAAGCTTGACTATCAGATGTAGGATGTGTATCAACGGACGATCAGATATAGAAAGTCAGATCAGAAACAGGTACACCGTTTCGGATACGGAAAGTATACACACGCTTTCATACAATCCATACGACGTGTACTTACGCTAAGAGTTTATAAAAATTTTGTACAGTTAAATAACTTATCCTATGTTTACCTTGTCTGTGAGGGGCCTACAGCCAGTTAGGAATCTGTAAAGGGTGCTTTAATTAAGTCTCCGAGTTTCTTAAACTGATAGTAGTTCCATGATACCTTATATAGCTATTTATTTATTTGCAGTCATAAAGCTGTATCTGTTTTCCCAAACGTGCTTTACATAACGTAGAATTATATTATAACCAGTGTCAGAAATTATGTCGTTCGTATTCGGAGTAGTAATTTATTTCTATTCTGTAATTTTTATATGAACTAGGATGTAAATAGACGCACAGTAATTTCTCTCCTTTTCAATGAAGTCTATATCTAGCCAGTGAACTACTAAAGTGTATTGATGATAATGATATTTGAAATAATATAGCATCGTCGTCGCTTTATTATTGTCTAATTGCTCTTAGCTTAACATTTTTTTTATTAAGACTTCGATGCGAGCCTTGTTTTTTTACATGTTATATTTTGATAAAATTGATTTCGTTATTACAGTCTTACGATATTTCAAAATTAAGATCAGAAATATTGCATCACTGCATTCTCAGATCTTTCAGAGTACAACAACACATCACATACAACATCAGTCAGTAAGGTTACACTTGTAAACAAGCAATAGATGGGATTCATTATTCCGGTAAGATCGGCGAAACGTTTAACATGTTTCGACGATCATTCCTAGAACTTCCGAAGGAAAACAAAATAGGCCACAAGGGACACGTAATTACGAATCGTCACAACCGTAAGGTAATCAATAAATATCTATGTTTCTATATGATGTTGATATTTTGGAAATACGAATGTAATCGTTGTGTTATTTCAAAAAGTACGACAAAGAAATTAATTAATTAAGAGTGTGTTTTTTCCATGGAATTTCTTAGACGCCTATAAAATTATAATATATTTATTTTGTTATATTAGATCAGTTCATCTGTTTTATTATACTCACATATACGCAAGTATAACAGAATCAGTTTATACAGATTATCAGATAAAGAATACTGAAAAGTTAGTACCTAGAGCTTTTTTTCATCAACAACCCATAATGTCCCACTGCTGGGCTCGGGTCTCCTCTCAGGAGAAGGTTAAGGCCATACTCGTGCGTCCCCACGCTGTCCAAGTGCGGGTTAAGGATGGGCAAGATTACGTTGTGGCTACGTAATCTTACCGTTGGATGTTCTTAAGCCGCCCAAAGGAATCCAATTAAGCTTTACGGCTGTTATCCTATGATAACAACCGGGACTGACTGCTTAACGTGACCTCCGAATCACGGAGACGCTCATGGTAACATGCCACTAGCGGTCACCCATCCAGGTACTTTGGGCGTCGTCGTTGGTTACCCTAACGATTGTTTCCAATCACCGAGTGCAACTGAGCTATGAGCGCCTGAGCTAGAGCTGATGAGCTAGAGTTTTTTTACTCGTAGTATAAGTTAAACTATTTCAAGTTGTTATGTCAGTCAGAGGAAAACCTACGTAAGAAACCAATACAAAGCCGCTAGTGCATTGAAATACCTTTAAGCGTTACTTTCAAAAGAGCTTTAAGTGAATACTTTTTCTAGATAAAATTCTTTTATAAATTTTTATCAGAGTGTAGACAATCAACACGGATGCCCTGAATTCCTTTTACTTAACTTAGACATCTATGTATGTATATATAGATGTCTACTTTTATCGAGAAAGAAATTTCAACCTCTAATAAAAATATGACCAAAAGCTTCTTGTGTCGTTTTAGGTTAAAAGGAATCTCTAATTATCTTACTGAACGATACTACAACTAATATTTCAAGAATGTTTGAAACATAAGAAAAATATATTTTTAATGAAGTCTGGCAGAAGAAGAACTATCTCATTATCAAATTACATAACATCAACACAAAATCATTCAATCATAACAGTATTGATATAAATAACTCCGTTCAGGAATTCCGCCCACCCACGTGCTAAGCCCTAATCACAGATTACATGCCTAATAGGCTTAATCGTTGACATTTGTTTGAAATGAAGCGACTCTAGAGATCGATCTCTTCTTAAATTTAAGGTTTGCGTCACACTTCGACTATTATAGATATTATAATATTGTGATCGTCATATTGTATTTTATTACTTCTAAATCCCTAAACATATGTATAATTTCTATGTATTTTGATATTAACTCATAGGATAAATAGTTAGTTTCTTCTTCCTGTTTATTTGTTGATATTGTCATACATAGGTTATAAGACCTACAAGTATGAGGACTTGCAATAAACCAAGGAAAACAAAAAATAACAGAAATGGCTTAGAAGCATAACAAGTTCTTTTTTGCGTTTGGTAGAACGTAAGTAATTTATTGAAAATTGCCTGTAAGACTGCGTGGCCAGCGTGGTAAGGTTGAAACCTTTTTTCTAAGAAAAAGCCTTTATTCAGCTGTGAATGTTCAAGGCTCCAATGTGACGATGCTATTCGTGTTATAATTTTAAATTTCTTTCAACTTAGCAGAAATTTATTTATAATATTCATCATCGGCCTATCGCAGTCCACTGCTGGATATCCTCTCCAATTGCACGCCACCTAGCCTAGCCACGATCCTCGTTACAATACGTTATGTATTTTTAGTTTAAGAATATCTTGATTCTGATTCATCATGATTTATTTTAACAGACATTCCTAAATCAATAAGCGGTCATTGCTCGAATCTTTATTGTTTGCGGTTTGATAGTCATTATTAAAATAGCTCATCGTTTCAGAATCTATAAAAATATTGTGACCTTAATGAGTAGGTAAGGTCTCTAAATTTTTTAAACAACAACCGCAGGCAGATTGTTCCTTTTACCAATATGACAATCGGAAAATCGGAAACTTTACAAACAGCCAAGATGGCTTGCTTTGCTCTTAAACAACAATATTGCGCAATTAACGATTACTTATTGTTTGACTGCCTCTGTGGCGTAGTGGTAACGAATGCGACTGCTGTGCAAGAGGTCTCGGGTTCGATTCCTGAGTCGGACCAAATGTTTGTATGATCTGCAAATGTTTGTTTCGGAGTTTGGGTGTTTTCTATGTATAATATGTATGTATTTACAAAAAAAAAAGTATATAAGTATTAATATCAATTATCTAGTACCCATAGTACAAGCTCTGCTTAGTTTGGGACTAGGTGGCGTTGTGTGTAAAAATGTCCGAAAATATTTATTATTTATTTATTTTACTTTATTTACTCTTAACGAATTAGTCAAGGATTAGGAATTAGGAAGGAAGCACCCAGCTACGAATTGTAATAGTAACATTTGTTAGTCTGTTTAACGACTCGTAAAATAGTTAACCTTGATAAAACATAACTGTATTGTCTATTTGAGCGTAACTTTTCGCTCCTCAATCAAATACAATGAGACATTGAAATAAATATACCTATCGGTAGACTTAAATTACGAGCTCTTTTTATCACGCAAGTTTCTCGGAGATTGTTGTAGTTTGTCAAATTATATCAATTTGTTTATAGCCTTTCGATTTAATTAATTCTACCGAGTGCAAAGCGATGGTGTGAAACATAGGGAATCGGACAGGTAACACGTTCTATTTTTAAATCTGTACAACGAATTACTCGAACTGTGACATTCAACCATACCTTGGGAGAGGCATTACCTTGATACGTATGTCAATCTGTTGAACAATTATATTAATAACTAGCTGAGCCCCACGGTTTTCCTGCGGTTATTACTGTAACTGCGAATAAGTCCGTGGAGCGAAACTAGTCTAAAAAGTAGTCTTAGTTACTCTTTACATCATCAGCCATCTAAGTGAAAGTTCCTTCAAAATCGGTCCAACTATTCCAGAGATTATCGGGAACAAACAAAAATAGATAAAAATTATAAAAAATGATATTTTGGAATATATACCCTGTATACATACATATGCATGTGGTAAAAAGCTGTTATTTTAATATTTCAAACAGACACTACAATTTTATTTCCTTGTATAGACTAAGTAATAATATTAAACGCGGCTTCTCTGCTAAAAATATTTAGTAAATTAATATTACCTTAAAAAAGTAGTCTGAGCTATAAGACTATTTGTTGTTATACTAAACTATAGGTCATTCTTATTTCATAAAGATCCATATTTTGGCGTGGTTAAGCAACAAACTTGTATGGGTATTTATACCCAACTTTCCCTGTACGGGTATACTATTAATAGGATTAAAAATAGTTTTAAAGAATATCAGAACACAAGACAGTAAAAAAATACAAATGAGATATAGCAACAGAAATGATTATAAAAAGTTATTAGTAATCTCAGTTATTGAAGTACCATAGAGTCAGCCGCTCCGTAAGGCAGACTCTAAGAATGCCACCAGTCTTGCCACACCGCTTCATAAATATGGAGTTGGTGATTAAACGGCGTACTCTCAGTTTTTGCACTACACCCCCTCCCCTTACCGTCTGCACCCGATTCTTGAATTCAATCATGATTTTTTACTGGTTAAATATATAAGCGAACATGGTTTCTGTCTTCGTTACGTAGAACCTTTTAGTTAACAGCAATATGTTTTATTAAAAAAAAAAATATTAGAAATATGATAGGACGATGTTCCTAAGAATCAATGTCAATTGAACACGTAAAATTTTAAAATACCACAAAAAAAGTATACATAAACATCGAACTGGTTTCAATAACTATTTTTGTTACTAATTAATTGTCAATAAATCTCAGTCTTTCCAACCTTCCGCCTAATGAGTGCTCGACTTGTGGCTCGGGAGAAGGCACGGCTCCCTCTCGTTTCGTGCAACGCAGGTCCTCTCGGGGCATGGCTGCTTCGAGAGGTTCCAATGTCGCATAGGCAGTGAGCCAGACGCTCAGTGTCACCACTGCCCCGACTGTTGAGAGGACACGGCGCGGTATGCGCTGGCAGACTGTGCCGCTTAGGAGGGGCCGCGTCGTGCCCTCATTTCTGTAGTAGGCAGTGACCTGTCGCTGCCGGCTGTAGTTCGTTCTAAGGTCGACGGCGAGGAGTCCTGGGACGCGGTGGTGTCCTTCTGCGAAACCGTCATGTCGCGGAAGGAGGCTACTAAAAGGGAAAGGGAGATCCTGACCTCTCTCTCAGTCCACAGAAGGATCACCGGGCATCGGTGGAAGGCATACGCTGACGTCCACCGGCCCCCCTAACTTTGTCCTAACTCGTCGGCACCAGTCGGGAACTGCAGATACCTTTTAAGTTCCCGTGATCCCTGGCGTAGGTGAGAGACGGAACACCAGGACGTTTTAGCCAGTAAGAGTCTGACAGACCCCTTCGCCCTCTCCCCAGGGTGGAGAACATCCATGAGGATTTCCCCCGTTAATAAAATAAATAATAAAAAGGTTCTCGCTTAACTCTTATATATTAAGCCAAACATGTAATAACACTCTTTAGGCCCCTAGAACGATACAAACAAGCGTGCGCGAGCGGTGAAGATGCAAGACGCGATCAACGCACGACCATTTTACAGAAACCTACTGGAATTACTGGTATGTTGCGCAAATGCTTGGAATCAGATTTAGAGGTTACTTTAATCGTCAGCAATGAAACCGATCTTCTGGCGAATTGTAGTCGTCCAACTATCTCCAACACTGTATTTACAAAATGCTACTTTCGTGTCACTCTTTGAGCTTTATATTTGAAATCTATCAGGTACGTATGTCGGTGATTTCAATATCACGACGGAATATATTTCTGTGTAAAAAATCTATGGAATACCAAAATGAAACGATCGTTATCTGTTTGATGTTGAAAAGAAACATTCATCGTATCAGCATCGTTCCCTAAAGGCGTCTAGTAAAGGCTGGAACCGCGGAACAGGCGCCCCGGGCTGGAAAGCAATCTATTGGGGGACCTGGATAAATAAGCCTCGTTTTAACTACTGACTATATAATTATAAAATATATCGTTAATGCATGATGAGGAATTAAAAGAATTTCTCACTTTTTATTGTTGTAAATAATATTTCAAAAGAATTGAAAGAATCCCCAATTTTATTTATGATATTTTCTAGTCCAGTCGATTCTTAGAATGGAGTGTTTTTTTCCTCACTTACACAATCGAGAATGAAATTACCTTTTTTTCTATAAAAGTATTGTGGATCACATAGTTAGATTTGATTTCACATATTATAAGGAGCTTTAAAAATATGTTATGATTTTTCTGAATAGCTGTTAACTAATTATAACTCAAACTTAGATATACATATAAATGCATTAATTAAATTTAAATAGGACCACTCTATTAAGTACTAAAATGAAAATAAATTTACTATTCTAGCATTATTAAAATTATATATACTAGCATACGAATTAATGAAGCAAACTAACCTCGCCAATGAACTTGTGCAAACAAAGCTGTGCTTAGCGATTCCCGTCTTGTTACGAGACGCTGATTGACAAAGTTCGATTGAATCCAAGCCATATTCTGTTCTGAATAAATATGTTATTTACTTAAACTGAATTTTTATACTTTATTTTTGATTCAGTTATGATAATTTCTTAAGCGAAATTCATAAATCATGAAAGTAGGAACATTTTATTACTGACAAAACAGCTTTCAGATCATAAAAAGTCGACCATAGTTTAACGAAATACAGTTACTGGTAATACTAGTTCCTGATTTTGAATATTTAAGCATCTATCTTCATAAAACTCTGGAGTCAAACATGTATTTCATATTTCTTTAAGATTTAGGTGGCAAACGAGCAGACGTATCGCCTGGTGGTAAGCGATTACCATCAGGCTATAGTCAGGCGCCTAGTTGGAGGCCTTCGGGCGGCTTGAAAACATCCAACAGCAAGATTAAGTAGCCACAACGTAGTCTTGCCAGTTCCCAACACGCTGGCCAAGTCAGCGTGGGGACTTATGGCCTTTACCCTCTCCTGAGAGGAGACCCGAGCCCAGCAGTGGGACATTATGGGTTGTTAATTGGAAGGATTACCGCCGCAACACCGGAGGCGTCACAAATGCGTTGCCGGCTTCATAAGAAAGAGTACGCTCTTTTCTTGAAGGTTTAAAGGTCGTGTTGGTCCGGGAATACCGCAGGCGACAGTTCATTCCACAGTTTTGTTGTGCGAGGCAGTAAGTTCTTTCATTTATTTGTTTTGTGTAATAAAAATTATGACATGAAGTCCATACTAAAATTCTAAATTCAAAAGTAACTATGTCTTTCTGTTATACCTTTACAGCTTATCCACTGCAGCCATTTTAATGACACTTGATTATTGAAGAAGAATATAGGGTACTTTCCTACCGCAATAACCGACATACACCTGGCAAAAACTCCTGCATTCAATCTGCATGTACAACATTTCTAGATTATAAACATTAGAATAGAAAATGATTTGATTGATTCATTTGTACCTCCAAAATCAATCTTTACAATAGTTACTATCTACAAAAGACATTATTAAAAGTGAGAGAAAATTTTTAAAATTAGGCGGGTGGTATCATCTTAAACCCATTCAGTCCAATGGGCGTGTGAGCTAGGCTAGGCGAGCCGTTTAAGGAAACCTACCAACGCCGACGAATACAGAGGGCAATCGTTGACGTGTAGTCACTCCTCACAATCCTTTCCTTATCAGGGTAAAAGCCGGTTCTTGCTTTTGTTTGTAGGGAACTTATAAATATAGAGACTATTGTTCTGCTACCGCGAAAATCGTATTGAGAAATAGTGGGAACTGATGGGTGCTGAGATTATCTAGCTAAGTTCATAATGGTATCATTGCTGCTATGGTTAACAAAATTTAGAGTTGATATCATCACAGACAAGACGATGTTTATTAGTCTCTCAACTCAATAATAGTACGAAAGCGAGTTAAAAATGTTATTCAGTCAACTTTTGTAAGGTACGGGATATAAACGTGTCCCTTAAAATGTTCAGTAGATTTATTATATAAATAAATACGATTATATAAACATATTATATAAATAAATACGATTTAGATAACGGATACTCACCGCCCGGTGTGAGTCAATTGCTCACAGACTCTATGTCAGATGTCAGCAGACTCCTGCAGCAAAATCATGTTACTAAAGTGTCTTAATTGAATAAATGAATTTGAATTTTAAAATTTGAAAGTGTTACCACGTAAATTTTCAATTAAGCGTAATCAACTATCAACTACATATTACATAGGATCCAATATGAACAAACGGTGGATGAAATCAGGAACCTAGGCGTCTTGTTCGATAGTAGGTTAACATTCATCCCTCAAACTGAGATGGTTATAAAAAATCTTTAAGAATACTGGGTTTTATTCTAAGAAACGTTGTTGGGTTACGGTCCTGCGAGACCAAGATACTGCTGTACAATAGCCTTGTCCGCAGTGTTTTGGAATACTATCCACGGTCTGGAGACCGCATTATGCCACACTCACGTTAAGACTTGAAAGAATTCAGAAGAGGTTTATACCTTTAATACTAGTGCAACATACATTGCTTAATGGAATAACAATATATGATTTGCCGGATGTTTATTTAATGGAAAATTAATACGTCTAAGAGTATAATCAGCCCCTGTGTCTAGCATTTGTGGACTATGAAAAGGCCTTTGACTCGATTGAGATCTGGTCTGTTCTGGAGTCCCTGCAGCGTTGCCAAGTAGATTGGCGGTACGTCCGAGTGTTGAGATGTCTCTACAAAGCCGCTACTATGTCCGTCCAAGTACAGGATCAGCATACAAGACCCATACCATTGCGTCGAGGAGTGAG
>PKRV01001461.1:1926030-2028738 GCA_003709505.1 Hyphantria cunea
TAGCCCACAGGATTAGCAAGCTGAAGTGGCAGTGGGCTGGCCACATTTGCCGAAGAACCGATAACCGTTGGGGTAAACGAGTTCTTGAGTGGAGACCGCGTCTCGGCAAACGTAGTGTAGGACGTCCACAAGCCAGGTGGAGCGATGATTTGCGCAAGACGGCTGGCAGGAGCTGGATGCGAGAAGCCATAGATCGAACTAAGTGGCGTGAAATTGGAGAGGCCTATGTCCAGCAGTGGACTGCGATAGGCTGATGATAATACGTCTATGAATTCATTATCTAAAATATTTACTTTACATCTACGTATATAAAGACATTTCGTCTATAACTGCTATTCAAACACTGATGGAATAAGTAAATACATACAGTATGAGTACAATACACAATGGTGACGTTATACAATCTAACGGAATAGCCAAAGGCCTATGTACTATGAATGCCATTTGATATTTAATCCGCCAGACAAGCCGCTTATTGAAATATGTCAAGAGTGATTGAAATTTCTTTAAATAATTGTCCAGAATTTAGTAACAATGCGCATGTGCTTGTCAGTATGACTACAGCTAGAAACTTCTATATATAAATATATAATCTAAAGGTATTTGTCACTGAAAAGGAGTGAGAGATTTGGATCATCTATTCTATAGTGCACTCTGAAAGATCTCAATATCTAACAAAGGATGGTAATAGGCTGCGTAATTGACTGACGACTGCATCATAATAAATGCACAAGGAGCTTCAGGGACCTACTACCGTATTCAAAAACATAAATTATGGCGATAAGGCTAGTCAGTATATGGCTTATACCTACTGAGAGTGACTTCTACATACAACGCAACAACAGAAATACACTACCGCGCCATCTACCGAAGATACGTCGAAATACGGAATAACGAAGGAAATTAAGAAACTACCAATCCTAAACCGTGCAATAGGAGTTCTCGCGCCGAATAACATATATAAAACATCCCAACGTCAACCGTTGGGCAGTGGCCCGCCAGGCATGATCACCTCACCTGGTCGGAGGATCCTCCCTTTGTCTTGGAGGAACATGTGACCCGTTCCTCCACACCTACTTTCACATTGAGGTGCCAATTTCATATGGGAATATTCATATTCGATGGGAAAAATATAAATAGAAAATAGCCCTAGCATTTATATCGCTGTATATTATTTACCACTTGGTACCAACTGACAAGCAATCTAAAATTATAACAAAATGCAGAAAACTTAAAAGCAGTAAACTTTAGTGCTGACAATAAATTCACTTCATTTTAAAATCGATATTTCTTTCTTTGTTTCAGAGTTCACTTTACGGTACCATCTTATATGATTTACGATATGGCTCCTACTTTAAAGCAAAGCTCTATGGCCTTGGTTCTCCCACACCGAAGCGACCTTGTACTTTATTGAACGCATTGTTAATATGCAATGCGCCCGCGCCTTGCTCTGTCTTTTGCGCCAGGAATGCTAGACTAAGACAATGTAAGAAACCAGTTTCGAAACGCCGGAAGCCTTTCTCTCGTATCCATATGAATGACGTATTTCATTCCATTCCAGATATGATATTTGTTATATGTACATTTGTTGCTATCGTGATACAGCCAAACCAAATGACGGTTATATTTTTAGGTGTATGTATAATGTTTATTCAGTACAGTCATTAATAGATTTTCATGTTTTTAAATATATTTACATGAATAATAAAATTTTAAAGAATTTATTTTAATTTATAAATTTAAGGTGGTTCCAGTGGTGTTTTTTAGTATAAACTAAAGGCTTAGGATGTTTTGAAATATAGTTAACAGTTATATACAACTGTCGTGAAAATTAATTTGACATAAGACGATGAAATAAAAGTAAAAATATTACCTTTTTTAACAAAGCAATATCTATATAATGGTACGTAAGAAACATCTTCCAAGAATTATTATGGTGCTTGCTTATACTACTATCACAAATATAATACTCAGCTATTAAGTATGGTAAATGATGATTCTTAAAAAGTATGTATCGGAAATTAAAATCCATAAATAATTGGTCTATAGATTTTAGCAAAACTTGAAATTCAAAGTAGTCCAAAATGCAATTGACAGAGAAATTCAACAATTTCTTCCATACTTGTTAAAAATGATTGATTTAGAAAGTATCCGGTGACTGTCGAATTTATTCATTGGGTGCTTCATAAGCCCTTTTGAAAAATCTTTATCTTCCAATCAATTATTCCGCAAGAATAATCTGATGAAATGATGTATAAAAGATTTAACAAAACATCCACGAATGTAATAATTTCAAATTGAATTGCTACAAAATCCATCACAATAGCTAGTTTTTTAAGTCCCTAAATTAAGGAATTAGCAAAGGAAACTCACTTTTATTTTAACAGGGGAATAGAGAGCAAACGAGCAGACGTTTCGCCTGATGGTAAGCGATTACCGCCGCCCATGTACACTCGCCACACCAGAAGCGTCATAAGTGCGCTGACGGCCTTTGGGAGATAGAGAGGGAGAAGAGGTTGGGGTATGGACCTCCGGTATCCTCACTTACTCGGTGAAACTCAGCGCAAGAGCTGTTTCACACCGGTTTTCTGTGAGGCCGTGGTGTCACGCTTATATATAACAATCACTTCTATGAACGTGTAATTTAAATTTATTTTAACTTTAGTTATCAGTCCTTTTCATTCTGTTATAATTTAAGAGGATTAAAGGAACATTGCATATTACAACTCCTAGTAGTGTATTGTAATATTGTTTTGCATACCCCAATACCCAACACGTAAGATAAGTAATTATGAATTACAAAGCTAGTATTTTTAATACCTTTAATGTATAGAAGCCTGTCACAGAGTGTTCACTTAAGTAATTTCATCATCGTAAAACATAACACAAAGACAAATAGAGACTAGTCTTAGTCTTCTCCAAAGTATCCTTTTTTAGACGTACTAAAATACAATCTTAGGGGCGAAAACCATCAAAATAATAAGAACATAAAAATACTTATAAAAACTGCCAACTCCTTATTAGTGTATAAAGACAGTCGTAGACTACAGAACCGGAACTGACGACTTAACTTGCTCTCCAAGGCACGTAGGGGTCTGCATGTAGGTAGAGATTACCGTACCGACTCGGCCACACGCAGTTGCTTAATCGTTTAGATTGAAGGATCTGCGTAATAGTCAGCTTAAAAGTAAAGTTAACTCATGTAGATAATCATAGCTATTTATGAACCAATACTAGTTGCAGTGTTTGCAATATGTCTGTCTAGACTTTTTAAAATAATTGCTTTTCTTGCGAAAGTTGAGCCTGCAATTATTTCTTACTCTGACGTTTTAAGAATAAAAATGGACTTAGACAATATATTGAAACTTTACACATAAGACTGATATATTTATTGTCTGAATTTAAACTTAAACTCTGCCTTGTCCCTAAGTTTGAAACCTTGAAGGTTTAGAACATTATTTTTCATTGTCGTGCATTATTTTATTTAAAACTATAGATAGCACAGACAGAATATAACTTAAAGAACTTTATATGGCATCTTTTAAGTACTACTTGGTACGTATTTGTTAATCAAATAGCCACCCTATTTGATTAACAAATACATACCAAGTAGTTCCAGAAAGATCAAACTGTAATATATTTTAACTACAGTTCGTGTAAAAGTAGGTTACCTAGTGTTAAATTAAACGAACATTAAGTTATGGATGTAGTACATAACGCAATAATAGGTACTATACATTAAAAGAATGATTAGTTTTTTATTTACATGTAATTTATTGTAAAAAATACAATGTTGAAATATATTAAGTGCCGTCATCGGTAATGCAACCACGTTTTTTTTGTTATCAGTTAATGATATAGAATAATTTTAAATTTAAAAAGTACGAATAATTAGATTTATTTATCCTTTATTTAATGTAAAAATAGAAGGATTTCATAATGTATTTATTAAAAATTCTAATTAATATATTATCGATATAATACGAAAAACAAATAACATCTTTCTCTGCAAACACCCAATTGCAGCCCACCAAATACACATATCAATCAAATTGTATATCACCTAGATGACTCATAATCTAGAGTTTATTGCTCTCTGAATCATGACTATTGAACTACAAATACATATGCATAAGTAGGCATAGCAGGGTACAACAACGTATTGTGTACCCAACCTAAAGGTAATTGTTATGACATAATTAATGCTTACTCAATGAAGTTGCGCTTTGAACAATGACAGGTAATGATAGATAATGGGTATTCTTTCGCTTCATTTTTTTATTTATACGTTTGACAGTTTTGACACTTATCTCTAGATAAAAAGTTATACTTTAATATTATTTGTCCATTTGGAGAAAGTTGATACGATCTTTTTAAAACATATTCAAAACAAACTTTGCATAACGATCTAATGAGCTGTTTTAGTATCGTTCAAGAATTCAAAATATTATTCAAATGTATACAATATTATATATTTTCAAAGCTCAAAGTTTAGCAGAATAATAACATTATGATACTAAAACATAATATAGAAAACTGTTCTAAACTCTGCGACTAGGAATTGACGCTAGAAATTCTTCAAATGTTGTCTTTCTGGAGGAGCAATTTCTTGGTGTTGAACTTCGAACTTCGAGAGTAAATCAATACGTCAAAGTTGATAGTGCGAGACAATGGGATAAATGTTTAACTTGAATTTTGAAACTTTATTTATTAGTACACACATCAACACTCTAATGCACTTTGCACGTCTGAGCATATTTTAGCTTCTGTATAAAAAAATGCTCATGCGAGTTAAAGCCCTATTTTTTTTTATTTATATTTTTTATGTTATTATCTATCTTCAAAGTTACCTTACATTACCTTTCTTAAAAATAACAATAAAATAATAGGTTAATATTTTTATGAAATGAATTCTATAGTCGACAATAGGTACCAACGACCCTACAAGCGTATAATGGCGACTGTTGTGCAAGCACCCACGTATTCAAATAAATATGCTGGTAATAACTTTCCTATAGAAACTAAATCGTCTAGTCACGAGTAAACACGACTCATTCCAAAGTGTATCGAGTGGCCAGTTATAACTGTCATTATCTATATGTAACAATCCAAGATAGAATTGAGATTCTTCGACAAATATAAATCATATTTCACTATATTAAGTTTTAAGCTTTTGCGTTTCATGACATAATAATTATTTTCACGTGAATTAACGCAATCACTTATTTTAAGGTATTCATACCTCTGACTTGCCTGCCGTTTCGATCAGGTTGCAAGCCAGAAACAAATTAATCAATAATATTGAAAATAGGCGGGTGGATGAAGAACCTTCTATTTAGCGGATTTAACGACAAAGGGCGTGCGCCGCTGAGCCAGTCAGTCTATGACCACGGCCAATGCAACCTGGTCGAAACGTCAGGTAAATCAGAGATATGAATACCTTTAAATAAGTGATTGCGTTAATTCACGTGAAAATAATTATCATATTTCACTAAACTGATATTTTAGTGTACACTTTGTGTATATCTACCAAAATAATAATAAAGGTACAAACCATGATTTGGTAGATCATACGTTTATCCGATTTCCATATGTATAATAGTTTCATCTAAAAAGAGAAAGGGGTTCTTATCGTTGTTAAATTGGCTTCATTTTCTTTCCAACACGATTCGCTTACGTTTTCTAGTTTTACATATTTTTCCACCACGTAATATCGGCTCGGTAAAGACACATAAAGTTTACATATCTAGTAAAACAGTACAGCAAGAACCCTTCCCAATCACCACAGCCCGTGGTTTGAACGAATTTCTGGAATTTAGATATTTTAGCAGATAAAAGTTGATACAAGAGAATTTACTTATATGTACGTAGGATAAAAATATATGCAAACTGCGAGTAGTATGAATTTAAACTATCGTTTGTAAGATCATTGATTAGCAGGAAATTATGATTACCCGCATCGAAACAAGTGTACTACACTCTTCTACACTCAAATAGAAGGATTAACATTTTATTATGGACTAGATATACTTATACTCAACTATTTAACATTTTCACAAGAACTGCAATATTTATTTTATGTAATCGCTTGATTAGCACAGCGGCAAAGTACATAGGCGAATGTGCAAATTGAGTAGTCAGGTTTACTCGTACTGCTTTCTCAATTAAACTGTCACTACTTACGGAGTGCTTAGTTTAGATTATGTGCACTTAACTCTACTAATAGCTTGCTCTTACTAGAAATAACATTCATGTTGGACGATTTTATACTTCCTTTCAAGAACCATATTTTCCAGGACCTTTCAAGAGGATGATAGATGACATGTAAAGTGTCACGATGATAAGTGTCTTAAAACCACAGAAGCATTTTATCTAGTCTGATCTTTAAAACGGCGAACAAAAACTTGTTTGATTCTGAAGCACAGAATTACTTTTGAGACGTTTAAAGTCCTTGTTTAAAGTAAAAAATAATAAAAAAATGGCAATTTACATAAACTAAATTAACTACTTATTACTATTTTTATTTGATTACTATAATTAAATAATAATTAACTAAAAAATATGCTTGAAATATTTCAATGTGTTCTTTCTGGGCCTAGGAAGTAATTTATCTACACTATTTGTTTCAGCTGTCACAAATATTATTACTAGTATGAGGATAAAACTATACTTTCCCAGCCACTAAAACCCGTGACATATAACGACCTTTGTCTATTATTATAAAGTAATTTGTGGACTTCAGTACAATTCTGTTTTAATAGAGGCACGCTACTTTATGGCTCTTGATTACGCATGAACGACGCTAGAAATAGTAAATTCGTTCTGAACCATAATATATGACAGTTAAACTTATAACTGCTAAAGGGAAAACTATGTAAAATAATAAAAGGCAAAAGAACTAGACTCTAGTAAGCTTTTTTCAGTTTTTCCGTTATGTTTAGTCAGGTAACCACGTGTTTAAATTTGTGATCATCATCATCATCAGCCTATCGCAGTCCACTGCTGGACATAGGCCTCTCCAATTTCACGCCACTTAGTTCGATCTATGGCTGAATTTAATATTGAAATTGCTAAAGTATAATCATTTTATCGATTTACAATGGTATGAAAAAAAGCCGTTTGAAATATTTTCGTAGTGTAGTCTATATTGAACTTAGTTTAATTAATAGTATATTTCAAGCTTTATACAATTACAAAACAAGGCAACACTTGAAAATTTACTTGAACAAAAAGGTTGTATAGCTAAAAATTACTATAACTACTTTCCAAGTTTGGTTTTACCGTAATATGAATCTAAAAACTGACTTAAAATTAATAAGATCATATTTGCCTTACACTCGACTCGACTCAACTATTATTGGTATTATATACCGATGGTTACCGTTTTATTATATGCCATTAGTAACTTTTTTTGGAAATTTTCATCTCTAACTCTCACTTAAGTCAATCACTAATATAAAAATAAAAAAGAAATATATTTTTTCATTTTAATCGTCGTTACTATGAACGCAGTTGCCGAAGGTAAGATGTCACCTGGAAAATTTTTAATATATGTACATAGAGTTTGAGAAAAACAAATTCTTAATGTGCGTAGTAACTCTTTTTTTACTTTAATCTATAAAATCTAATGCACAGAAAGGAGTCTTAACCTTTAAAACTATAAAAAATTACAATCTAACAAAAAAAAAATACAAAAACAAATAACGTTCCGAAGGTAAAACAATTGCATATAAACCTTGTTTTTAATGCCAATGTGAATAACCTATAGAAGATTCGTGATCAGTGCAATACTTACGCTTTTGCCCATAACAAACGTCCACTATCATTTATTAGACGATTCAAATAAATAAAAAAATATATAAATATGGAGCAGGTGCCTCACGTCACCGCAAAACATACCATTAACTTCTGTAGCCGTTACAGTAGTACAATCTAACCGGTTTTCAAACCCTACCGCAAAGGGTACACATTATGAGGAAATAAAAAATATGCAAACAGTCGTTATATAATGTTATGGTAGCTATAAAGAACAGTATTCCTTAACAAAGGCTCCAGAAAAGACGGAAAATTACAAAGTAGAATTAAAATGCACAATTAATCATCAGAATCAGTAGTAAAAAATTAAACTTTCCGTCTCAATAAAGCAGTTGACATTCCCTTTAAAAATGCATATCAATATTTTATTTACATATATAAAGAGATAATCTTAAGGCAGTAATATGGTAAAATTCGTCACTTCCTTCATTATGGATCTTTTAATTTGAACAGCACATCCTGTATAGTTAACGTTAAATTTGTAAAGAAACCTTAAAAGCATGAGAATTTGTTTAAAAATAAAACTCGAATTTAAAATCATGTAAATTCATTAAATGACATGATCACCTGCTGGTTCAAACCGGCACTTAAGTATTAATTATATTAGTCCAATTGGACATTCGACAGAAGCAATAGTTTTTAGTTATAGTTCACTTTGTAACACTATTCCGGTTTTTCAATCACATATTAAATACATACATACATATATGGTATAGTAAACAAGAAAAAGTTAAAAAACAATTTACACTTTATACATAAAAGTCGGTTTAGTAGTTTAAGTGCTTCGGTAAACCATTTAAAAATACTTAGACTACCAAAATTATTACCCTTTTTTTAACTTCACTGTAGTCGGGTAAAATGATAGATATTTTGCTTTCACAACGACGAAAGAGACCATTTAGTATGTACAATCACTGGATTGAATAGAAAGGAATTATATATACGAGTTTCGCCAGACAATAGGAGAGAACATCGGTAAGGGCTCTTGCATATCGGCAGCTGATCAATTGGATTACAGGAATTTAAATGAATCGAAGTCCATCCGGAACGAGTGCAATGCATATATGTAAGAAGTAAACTTGATTTAATAAAAGCGCCATTTTCCAGGCATTGAACACGTACAGATTTGCTAGGTTTAGAGCCCTAGCGATGTAGTAGGTCTCTATAGTTGAGAAATGTATATTAACACATTAAATAAGTCTTATAGTAGGACTCAATAATTGTTTAAAAGATTTAATGTTCCGAGAAATAAAGTAAGCACACTATCTTTCAAGTACTGGTTCTTAAGCTCAAAAATTCAACGTCCAACACGTAATTACATCTGTCATGAGTCATTTTATTTAAGTGAACATTACAATAATCAGAATACCCTTTGGCTTTTATGCAAAATATTCATAAACTAACTTCAAACATTATTTACTTAACTCATAATGTTTAACAAGCTCGCTTAATATGTCCTAAATAACGTTTTTATGCCTTTCGGGACTCTCACATTAAAATAGTTAAAATTATTGGCATTCTAATTTTAAAATTATTCCTTATGCACACATAAATTATTGTGATAGACACTAAGATCCACTAAGACAGTAGGCGTATTAAAACACAAAGCTTCACACGGCTCTTGACTGAACATCTCGTGCTCGCTGGAGGGCACTTGTGAGGCTCGAACAGACCGAGTGTAACCTGTCTTCACCTTGGTACTTTATTACATGCGGGTTTTTTCAAATTCAAAACCTACACACATACATAAACATACAACTAATATAGTAAAATGTGGTATAATTAAGTTATGGATATTCGTGTTTAGTGATTTATTAATTATATAACTATGACTTTTTTCGTAACTATATACATAACGGCCTTGATAGTTTGCCGTTAAATACGAAAACTTTAAGGCTAATTACTAATTTCAGAAATGGCTACTTTTATATGTAACTGTAACTCACCAAATCTGTCGAGATCCCCGTAGATATTCATTAGTACGTACACTATGTAGGAAAAGATCATGATTTCTGATGAAGCTTCATTTTGGGCAGCCGGTTACATAGATCTGATTTTCAAATAGACTTGCTCCAAACACGGTTCTTGTTTTCGCACGCTCAATGAAGAAAGGTGAGGTTTTTTTACAGTGCTTCGATATTTCATTCCATTTACAAAATACACCTATAAACCTTTTGATGGTGTCAAGTGATATAATTAAGCCCTTTTTCTTTAACTATTGTTACCCAGAGCGAAGTGATAATAAAGGATTCATGGCAAACAGCGGCACAATCGGTTTATCTTTTACGATACACATCTTTTTCGATTTGCCAGGACCTGATAAGTCATCGACGGTATTTGTTTGTGAATATCTCTTCACTCATTCACGAAGGCCTTGGCCTTTTTCATATAATGGGTGGCCTGGTCGTGGGACTTTTGGGGTCTGTCGGATGTGTACAGAGGAACACAGCTTTAAATTGGGAAGCGTATGCAGCAACCATTGAGAAAAAATATTTTTAACAAGAAAACTGGAGGAAAAACTGATGCTTTTTACAATGCATTATAGATATAGGTTTGTTCTATTTAGCCTAATTTTTATTTTCATAAACTTTGTTCTAAAATTAAAAAAATAGCTGTTTACGTTCTTGTTACACACACTGTATGTCAGCAATGAGCACCGAAGTGGAATATCATTATCGTAATATTCCTGATGAGAGATTAAACAGTTGGAATCATTTTGAGCCGGAACTATGAGGCCGTACCATAGTACGATCTCGTGGTAATCATAGCCATACCATAGTACGGACTGGTTATCGTCATAACCAGTCTGTTGATAAACAAGCTTCTATTGCTGTTTACATACGTTATGGTGGATTATCCTATCTACTATTATTAGACCTAGTAGATGTACTAGGTATGTATGTATGCAGTAGTAGTAGCAAACTTGAGCGTTAACCATCAGACCAAAACGCTTGTCAACTCTTGATTACCATAGCTGATAACTAGATAGTGTTTTAATCTCTTTTAATAACTAATTAGAATTTCAAGTATCTCAAATTCAAGCTTTTTAGCAATTGGCTAAACTTTGGAAGAGCAAACCGTCATAGAATGAATGAATGAGTGTTAATGGCAGAATGGATTCACGAAACCATAGGCTGACTGTACATTACACAAGTAATATAGGCCTATTTATGTCCGATGCGTTAAATCTTCATTAAAGACTTTTCTTCGCTGAACTCCATGTCGGTATATATGCTACCTAACCAAAAACAAAGTGGTCTTTTACAAATCAGAAGCTAATAGTAAATCTATACATTTTCAATTGTATAGAATTAAATGTCGGTAAAGGAGCCTATCTATGCCTTTGGCCAAGCCATGTGGTGTGTACCACAGAAGTGATACGAAACTTACTTTATTTTGTCCACTTGACCTATACGCTATAGCAGTTGTTAGCTCACTACAGGCATACAAAGTAGCAGATCCCGTTCACAACTCAGGTTTGGTAAACAAAGACGTTTGTGTAAAGTGACCCAACTAAGCAGAATTAGCATTCTAAGTGTTAAGTTTACGTTTACTGCGTACGGACAATGCTCATCGCAATCCGTGGGTATCTTTTGTTTGCTCATTATAGCTGTTCACATCGTGGAGCAACTAAGAAAGTATAAGAGTGCGTCATGCGGTTATTCAATCACAGATGCTTATAATGATTAAATAATAACATTAGCGTTATTTTAAATCTTTAAATATTAATATTTAAAATTTAAATATGTTTATTCAAATATTGATGTTTCTGTTAAAGACTTTATTTTTGGAATAGAAAGTAGTCAATTAGTCACTCTCGGCTTTCATACAGAGTCCAAATTGTCCAAAGTTTATATAGATTAATTATATAGATTGAGGGTAGGCTGAATCTGCGAACCTACTACCTTATCCTACGAACCTAATATTTGGCCTACATATTTTTTTGCTGCGTAATTGAACAAAATAGTAACAATATAAACACAGTATATTTATGTCATAAAGTAGAATTAGAGACCCACTTAAGAAGTGAAGGTTGGGGTCGGAAAAGTATGAATTACACCTACCATTCCTGATTCACATTGTACAGGCCTCGCTACCCACTGACCACAAACTGCGCCGTAGTTTTCTTTTAAGGCTAGATATTCTTTTGTACAACTTATTACAAAAATAAACATACCGCTTCACTTTGGTACCTATTCAGGTCTTATAAATAAATTATCATTTAGAGTGGTATTAAACCTAGAACCACTTCACAGTAACATTTGTTTCCCCAAGAAAAGATATTTTTTTTATTCTTTTTCTTTGTGATGAAACTCCTTATTGTATGACCCTTTTAACGTAACTTTACTTTACTTTTCTTTATTACGATGGGTTGAAATAAAACCGTCATGAAATATTTATTCGTAAAAAAATTGAAGTTCTGAGAGAAGAAAAAAATATCATCATCCCAACCCATAATGTTCCACTGCTGCGCTCGGGTCTCCTCTCAGGAGAGGGTTAAGGCCATACGTCCCCAAGCTGGCCAAGTGCGGATCGGAGACTAGCAAGACAATGTTGTGGCAACATTTTAAAAAAAATATTGAAAAATAATTGCTACTTTGTTTCTACTGTTTTAAGTTACGACGCACAAAAACATTTGATATAAAATAGTTGCATGTATCTAATTTATTGCACCTTCATCACATAAACAGCTTTTAATAGTTCACTGATGGGCATAGGACTCTCTCAAACTAAATGGTTCCCCTACTGAACGTTTGTACATACACGGAAGTACGAAGTCACAGGGCAAAAACTAATCTTCCGGATTGAATGAACGATGATTTTGTTGAGTAATATTTCATATCTATTGAAATCGTAAATACCACGATTCAAATATCTTTTGCCTAGCTTACATCTATAAAGCTCACTAAATGCTAAATTTAGGCCGATTTTCTGCGGTATATTTTATTAGACATCTCTCTTTTTCTAATTACCTACAGTTTCTTGAAGATTGTTATAATTCAGTACCAGACTCGAACACTCACTCCCATGCTATTACATTTAAATTAGCAGACAACTAAACTAACAAATTTCTGAACTTAAAACATACAAACGCGCTAATAAACTCTTAAGTTACATGCAATCCAACGAAATAGAGATATTAAATATTATCGATAATTTATCGTAAGGCGATAACTATTCAAAGAGCCTAACAATGTGTTAGGCTCTTTGAATAGTTACATACATACAAAGGGCCCGCCTGAGGCTTACATCCACAAGCAAGTATGATTTGTCAGTTTACGCCGTTGCATGAATATATTTGTATTTCACAACAATAACCACAATTGCATGCGGGTGCACCGACACTATCTAAGCGAATGGACTATAAAAGAGAAAGTTCATTCGCATTTAATATTGAAAGCGAAAATGTGTCAATTTTGAAAAGAATTTGGTTAATACTTTAAATTTTGCGAAGTAAAAAGCATCCAACTTAATTGTGGTTTTGGCTCATTATTTATGATATAACAGCTTCCACATGAAAGGTAAATATATGCTGTTGCAGACTTTTATTTAGAATTATTTAACACGAACAATCTCGCAGCATATTATAATCATATAAGTCCAAAGGCTTGCGCAACGTGAATCAAGACAGTGCTCGAACAGCTAGCTACACTACTGTAAAGTTTTATCCAAATCCGTTCAGTAGTTTTTTCGTGAAAGAGTTACAAACATCCAAACATCCTCACAAACTTTTAGTAGGCTTCTTTAACTTCATTCTCAATACAGTCCGCTTGGTGTAATAGATACTCTACATTCTTCTTGTTTTTTATTCACGAGCCGCAAAACATATCCGCTACAAAGTTATGCGGCCCGAATTCGTTGAAACTGGCTACTAATCCCACACGTTTGCTTTTTTTTATATTAGACGTACGCTATGGGGCCTCTAGGCGGCTATTTTATGCGTATGTTCCGTTTGTTTACGTTTTATTGAACGTTGGATATCACTATAAAACCTGTTTCTACAATTTAGCGATCCGCTGAGGTCAATCCACGCACGCAATACTATCCCGCGATTATTATCAAGGCTATGTTCCTATATCGTGGATGTAAAATTAAACGGTGTTAAGTGTATATCATGGAGATTTTAGACACGTTATAACACTAAAAAGTCTTGAATGCCTTTTTTACGACCACGATAAAGAAATCTTTTATTTCGATTTAGGTGCATAAGACTTTAAAGATTTTTAGCTATTGTGTTAAAGGAGTTAAATAATATTAATAGCTCCTTCTTTTTTCTAATAAGTGTTTGAGAAATGGCCTGACGAGTTTTCGACTTCAACGTGAAGATATCAGAACTCGTAAATAGAAACTAGTGAATGTAGGCGTGCATCTTTACATTTAACTTGCATTGCATTACTGTGAGAAGTGTGTAGACTTCAAGAAGACTGTAGAAAAAAAACATTGTATCATCATTAGGTTGGAAACTTGCTAGACCACCCACGTATTTATTATAATCAAATACATATATCTTACTATTAAGCCTAATTAAAAATTTTACGTAACAATAAGATAATGATTACTTTCTATATTTCGACGAGTAAAAATGGTATTGCGTAACATGACCAAAGTACACGCAAACACATTAGGAGACATGTCTTTATGATAATTAGAATAACTAAGGCACGTTACGCATATGCAATAGTCATAGTAAAAACGCCTGTTTTCTATTCATAACAACGATTTTGACATTGCACGCCTTGCTTGATAATGACGTCATAAAATTAGCAAACAGCCATTAGCATCCTGAGGTGTATTAAGTTCTGGACACACTTAACAAACTTTGATTTATGAATAAATCTCACATTGCTGAGGTAAATTATAGTTATAATTAACGACTTAGTAACTATTTGTGGGAAATGTTATTTTTCTCCCAAATAAACAGAGAATGTAGGTAGAACAGCTTAGAAATCTTGATACATAATAACGAAAAATTATAAAGACTTTTGTACCGAGGTACTCGATTGTAAATAAGAAACCTACTTTTTCCTTGGTACAAAAAAAGAGCCAGAATAAAATAACAAACATTATCACTCGCGTAATAAAAGTTAGCTGCAAACTATTTGCAAAGTTAGTGACTGTCCTTAACGTAGTGTTTAATACACGACCAAGTGCCGTTGTCAGTGCAGACTATCTTATAATATCCTAGACAGTAGCGCCAACTAGTGGCATACAGCTTTAGTCGTCGCAGGAGAGACATGTAAAGCTGCGCTGAGACCCGTCACTCTTTGTCACCTACAATCACTTTAACTTTAAGTTTGAGCTGAATTATAAACTTGTACAAAAGTACAGATGAATAAATATTTTTGAAATTAATAATTATTTTTTGTAGCAAGTTATATCTCGTTAAATATATGTGATCATATATGACCATTAACAGGCTCTGTAGATTGGAACTACATATCTACTGAATAAAGGCATTTAAAGAAGTTAATGAAAACTAAAGCTAAAATTCAGATTTTATTCTTATTGAAAACAATAAATAAATACGTGACAAGGATAAACATAATAATAATAATAAAGGCCTTCAGGTATATGAGGGCATAAATGTAATTTTCATGGGGTTTATTAATCTCATACCGTTAACGGTCGGTACGGTGTGGTGTACTTACTACACGAAACAAAATTAAAATCTATGAACATATTAGACAATGCGACAAATATGAAAATATTGTTTCACCGAAGGATTCGAATGAGTACTACATTATTGAAATAAAAAAATGCTTTTGATTACTAACACATACTGAATCGTTATGTACTTCGGAAATAAACATATTGTTTGGAAATATTTAAGTCAAAGACCACAACTTTCGAAACTTTCGGTTCAACAGATACCTTTAAATATTGTTTTGTTACTTACCATCTGATCGACGATGGTATGTGAATGTATTAAGGAACCGGTAGCCGATGGTGGTATGTCACCTGTGTCTGGCGTAATAAAAATTCTACAGCAAATTGAAATTGTAAGCTGAGACATTGATTTCCTTTAATTATGATAGGTTTGTTTAGACAGTATTCGTGACAATATCCATATTTGAAACACGTAAAATTATTTTTAAAAAACCTGACTGCGTCAAGCTCTGTCATCTTTATTAAATTCAGTTTTTTTATTAAATAAAACATATAAGTTATATATATATTCGTAGTCACCGTTAAAAATCTTTATTTTCATACCACACTCGACATATTTTGAAAGCATATTTTTTTAGATGAATTTTTCGCGCCAAGAATCCTTAATTTGGTTATTTTTTATTGTATTATACCCATTGTCACTCTCATAAATAAGACGAATCTAATGACACCACTCACATAAAAATACGATAAACTGATTAGGCTTTAGGGCGTGCCAAAGAAATATACATACAAAACACAACCCTCATTCTTTCGCAGTCGGGTAAAAACAACCAGTACTTAACAATGTCAACCTCAAACTTTCTAATTCGTATAATGTTACTATAAATTCAAACATCAGAAGATTTAACAGACCACTTAAGATGCGAATTAGAGCAGGAATATATAGTCACCGAGAGGTATGAAAATAACTACAGGTAACACTAATGTGCTTTCATTGTTCTATAACAAAACACAATGGGCTGTTAAGGGCGTAGCTCGTCCATAAATTTAGACATACTTTCTACATTCCGCCCACAAAGTTGTCACAGTTGCCGCCGAGAGGCTGAGTGACAACCATGACAAGCGCAGGCAACCACTAGTACTGAACTATTTTTCGGACAAATAAATATTTTCGGACATTTTAACACACAACGCCACCTAGTCCCAAACTAAGCAGAGCTTGTACTATGGGTACTAGATAATTGATATTAATACTTATATACTTTTTTTTTGTAAATACATACATATTATACATAGAAAACACCCAAACTCCGAAACAAATATTTGGAGATCATACAAACATTTGGTCCGACTCAGGAATCGAACCCGAGACCTCTTGCACAGCAGTCGCATTCAGTACCACTGCGCCACAGAGGCAGTCATGTCTCAGTCAGTATTTACAAACTCAGTAAAACTATTTGTGTCTTTTATAATATAAAACTGAATATTTAAATATAAATCACACACTTTTAGTAAATCTCACGTGTTGCAGAAATGACACACCACATAACACCAACAGCCTATAATAGTTCTCTGCTGGCCATATGTATGTCCTTAGAAAGCAGGTTTAACGAGAAATAACACGGTGCTTGATAATGGTTGTCTTGGAAAGTTGAAGTGGTAAGTCTCATTTACCTGTATAACTCTGATATAATAAACTTTCAAATTCAAAATCATTTATTCAATTAAGACCCTAAGTGAGATTTATGAACGTTAAATTGAAGCTACAGATAAAAATCATAGATCGGCACAAACAGACGCCACAGATGTATTGTATTGTCAAGTTGAATTAGATGAAAATACTGTCTACTGGTGTCGATCTATAGCCTCCAGTTTCCCAAATGCGTAAAGCCTTATGAGAAGAACACTGGCAAAGAAACCCATGGAAACCAAACCAAATCGATCCTGGGCATGTGTTTTACTGAAGCCTCCAAACACCAAACACATTGAAGAATTTAGACGTTTAAATACGGCAGGTTTAGCTTGAAATTAAATTATTTCACATTAAATGACATAGACAAGAGTCTCAAGGCATTATTTTTCCATTACCCTATTAAAAGAAAAACACGATAACGCATTCTTTATTTAAAGTATCCAGGAGCAATGTATAATAAGAGTATTATTCTAGAATGGTTATATGTAAATAAATGCTAGAATAATGCTGAAAGTCATTACAGCAGAGTAAATACTGACGACGTTCAACGAGCTACAAAATATTTATAATGTACAAAACTTATTGGGGAATGTTGCTCAGAATAGAAATAAAAATCACTACTTAAATCACGGAGACACCTTCACCCAATCATTTGAATTTTATTAATTGATTATGGTGCTCAATGGAGGGAATGGTGTTCCAGATAGTTAAGGCCTAATCTACATTTTTAATCATTGACTGCTCTAATGGCGTAGTATGCAAAAATACGAATCTTTTGAAGTAACTGGATTTTATATCGATTTTCAGTCAAGGAATACTTAATTGCAGTTCATATAGAACCTTATTACTTAATATACATAATAACATATTATCTTAAAAGATAAGAAATATGTATGACTTGACTTGACTTGACGGTTGGCTTAGTGGTTTAAACGATCAACACGCCCCTCTCTACTGAGCCAAGGGTTGTGGGTTCAAATCCCACATGGGACAACACTTTGTGTAATCCATAAAATGTTGTTCTGAGTCTGGGTGTTCTTTATGTCCATTTCATGTATGTTTAATGTTAAATAATGACATAATAGGTTACTCAACCGATTATTATCGTATAATTTAGCATATACCTACGTGGCAGAAGTGCAAGAAAGACATACTTTTCTTCAAATAAATATCATTGTCTCCGAGAAATAAAGAAATAACTGTAACAGGGTCGCAATCACAGTCAAAGACTAGATATACTTAATAAGATACCTATTATATATAAATAATGCATAGATTAATTTTACTTTCGATGCTAAGTAAAGGAAGCTATCAACTAACCCCAGTCCGGAAGTTGAGCAGTGATAACGTCTTACAAGAAAAACGGGACAGGAACACATTCATGACTTGGTAATCGTTTGTAGCACCCGAATCTCGGCAAGCATAATGTTGTTGTTTGAGATTTGTATCCTGACTAAAACGGTTAACATTTTTCTTCTTTGCATTTGTTGAGATGTTCATATTTATCTTGTGTTTGCGCAACATGTATGCCTTTGTTATTTTAACATCTTTTATTTTCATACGACTTAACGTGACAATGCATAATATGTTAACACTGCTGTTCTCTAAATGTACACATGGTTTTATGTATGTATCTTGCCTTTTTTAAACATTTACATCTTTTTGTAGTGTAACATAGTATTATTAATAAAGTATTATGGTAATTATTACTGTGTTACCTGTATACATACATACATATTGCGACTCAAAGCCTAAAATTCTAATTTTATCTGTACGTCTTCATGAGTATCATCTTTTATATAGGCAAATTTAAAAAGAATAAAAGTGTAGATAAAGTTTTGCTTCATATAAACAGTGAAAAATTGTTAAACAAAATAGAGACAAAGTTATGCATCTCTTTATGCATTTCATTCTCTTTTACTACAAAGTACAAAAATAAGACATTATCAAGAAACCAAAAATTTTCTCCAATAAATCGCAAATAATTTTTAAAAATCACAACATTTACTAAATACAAACAACAATCTTACTCGTATATAAAAATCTTTTACATTCCTATCAAACTCATACACAGTACCTAGACCCTAAGGTCTAATGTTGTTTTACATAACCAGTTATGAAACGTGTTAATCTATGTGTCCAATTCTATAATAACAAAGTTTTCGTCACACCCAATAGGCCAGGCCAACAAACGCAGTTGAAAAGTATTTGTCCGATTTGATTTGGAAATAAAGTTTTGTAATTTAATTACAGTTGTCGTAATTCATGCTTTCATGCTTACGTTATGTCGCAGCATAAAATGAATATTTATTTATTTACTTTATATACTAAAGCTGTGAACCAATCAGTCCTAATTTACTATTTTAATCAAATTATATTTTAAACACAAACTAAAACACAATTTACTGTCACTATATAATCATCACTACCGAAAATTTAATTTTAGTTTCAAACTTGTGACACTGATATTATCCGCATTTACTTATATTTACAATAACTACAAAATCGATTTTATAGAACCACAAAGAACGCTATCGAATTTAAATTTCATCACCTCATCTTACACGCCAATTGGTTTGATTCTCGGCTTCTCCCATCCAGCTCCTGCCAGCCGTCTTGCGCAGATCATCACTCCACCTGGCCTGTGGACGTCCCTACACTTAGTCGAGACGCGGTTTCCACTCAAGAACCCGTTTACCCCAATTTAAATTTATGGATATTTTTTTCTTCTACATATGAACTTGGTAGTCGTAAACTTATAAAATATTGAATTGGTGCGGTTTCTCTTCTGTACTCTCATACATACATATTTTCAATCCATACTTATATTGTAAATGCGAAAGTAACTGTGTCTGTCTATCCTACTTTCACGACTAAACCGCTGCACCAATTTCAATAAAATTTGGCATGGTGATACTTTGATTCTTGCGGAAGGACATAGGCTGCGATAACCGACAAACACGCGGGCGCAGAAGGTCGCAAAAGGTACTTGTATATTATAATTAAGTAATCATAAGGAAATTTCACCTTCCGTATTTAATTATTCCTGTTGCATTTCTAAGTATATTTAAACATTCATTATGAAAGAGACTCAAGTGTCTATTTACATAACAGGAAAGAAACACACGTATATTAAAAGAGCTAAGATAAAGAACGTAAAAATTCAAAAACAATTTTATAATTGAAAGAAGGCTATGGTGCTCAAATACACTGACAACTAGTTTAGCTCTCAAATCAGTTCGCCCTCAGGGTTCTGGAGGTCCGATGCAAGTCGAAGTAAAGCTAACATTCAGGTGTAAAACCGGTAGAACTAGTTGCCGAGCCCAAATAATCTTGGGAATCATAAAACCTATGAAGCTGATGATTTCCACTAAGTATAGAACAAACATATAACGTGTTGAGCTATTTTTGGATTCGATTTTTTTTATTTTTTAAGTCTGCCGGAGTACACTTGTACATTGAATTCAAATATTTAAATTTTCATGGTACATTTTCGTTGTTACTGCTACTTATTTAAAAAAAAATACTGTCATGTTAATTTAAACGTGCGTTACAAGGTTACGATTCATCAGAGGGGAACGTGTGACTGAATGACGTTTCCGATAGCACGCCAATTGCTTTTACTCAATTTACACTTTGTTAGCGTGACGAAGCGACAGGTGTTTTAAGTAGTCCTGCATCTTCTTCTTCTGAATCTTCAATCTAGTTATAACCAACTCATATTTTTATGGTTTTTTCAAGCATATTATACATCTAAAAATATGCGAAATGATTTAAAACATCAACTTTAAATCATAAATATAACATTTCAAGGTTAGTACGTAGTAGAACATTCCCTAGTTTCTCTAAATCTTTTGTTTTGTGGCCCTCCTATTTTTATGGTTTTTTCAAGCATATTATACATCTAAAAATATGCGAAATGATTTAAAACATCAACTTTAAATCATAAATATAACATTTCAAGGTTAGTACGTAGTAGAACATTCCCTAGTTTCTCTAAATCTTTTGTTTTGTGGCCCTCAAGAACTCGTCGTGAATCAAATGTATGATAAACAAATAAAAATAGACCACGAGGCCTATTGAATGGCGCATAAAACCATTTACTCACGTGAACTGAATGTAAGTAGCCGATGTTCGTACTTACAATCGTTTATTCAGCTTTGTCTGATATTTCAAGTTTTATTTAAATTTCATTGAATTAAGTCACTAAAAGAACTTTTAAATTAGAAAATACATCAACGAAGAATAAATATAACAAAAGAGAAGCTTTTTATCATAACTAAACTATTACTTTTATTTAAAAACTAAAATAATAGACGTAAAGTTTCCATTGATTATTGAAGTTGGTTAAAGTTTTACTCTTATATCTCACAAAAATTCTTGCAAGAGTCTTGAGTAGACGAGCAACAGAAATGATAGAAATAAACTTGTTTAGCATGAATTAAAAGTATCATTCTATAATTAAAATTAATTACTAACCAAACCTTTAGATGAAAAATAGTCTTAGTTAATAATTACCCTTTTATGAACTAAGTTTTTTCGCTCATGTTAATACTGCCATGTACGAAAAAGGACAACATTTACATTTTCGCACTTTCTATGCTCCAGAAAACTGGTATACAAAATGTCATGATGATCGGTCGGTTAGGTGGAGCATGAAACCGCAACAAGCCAATAAACACATATTATGAGTATTCGTATCACTAAGAGTGATAGTACTCGTTTATGTGTATCATAAAATTTAAAGCCCTGCCGTGTCTGTTTGACTTTCTCTCTGTCTGGTCGGCACTTTTCTTACTCAATTGGTTTGGGCAGGTAAACTCGTGCATGTGATTAGAGTTTAAAATAAATAGTTAACAAAGTGTAAAACAGAATAAAAATAGTAATCTCCAAGTGGTATTTAATTTATGCTGTATGCTATGCTAGAAAGTAGTACAACTTTCATTTTCAACTACCTACATATTCAGTAAAGTGTTAATAAAATGCCAAAAACGCAACAATTACGTAAACATTTTAAAATTCATATAAAAATATTCGAAAGTGGTAACTGTCTAGTCGTAGTAATTATACCGTTCAGTGAAATGCAACAAAACCGGAAACAGGAAACCGGGCGATGCTATAACGGATATTAATATGACGTCATTGAATCCCCTGACGCCACGAGGCGTAATTCCGGCTGAGGACTGGAACAATACACCTCTATTTCATATTTTATGAGCATTATTAATCAGCCAACCAACAGAGTCTATAAATATTTTAAGAAGTTCCTCTTTGTATTCACCAATAGGATTTAAATATTGAAATTTAATAATTAAATTTATACCCTTTTATTATTCAGCACCAATAATTGTGAAATAATGGTGTGTTGTTAGTTAATAAATGCGTAGGTTGTTAGAGAATGATAATTTAGAATACAATAATTGAATGTTCGTTTGTTCGTGTTTTGTGTTTTCGTATCATTTCTTTAATAGTTATTAATTTTACTATGCCTGCATTGTGGTATATAAGATCTATTTTATTTACTGTACCAGAGTACATAACTTATGTGTTATCAGATAAAAGTCGTATGACATTATTGTGCTAGTTGACACATAACCCTAAACCAAATAAAAAGACTTATCAAACATTCGAAATGGACTGTTTTGGGTAGCCCCTATGAAAGTTCAATTGCACACTTTTAAACTTCACTTGAGTTTCAAGAGAACTTTATTATTCCGCTGACGCGAAATTGTTAAATGTCTTCTCTAGCATGATTTTCTGAAACGTTAGAATAAAATTATTTTAAAAAAGAATAGGTTTCTAGAATGCTAATGTTGGTAAATACAGATAAAACAGTATGGTTGAATATGAGTAACAGGGATGACTGTTATCGACCCTAATAAAACAGTACTTCGTAAAAATTCAAAAGATTTCAAAATAAATGTATTACTCTTGTTTTTGTTTCTACTCATTTTATTTCATTATTAGTTTCCTTGGTTCAGAACTACTTTTTATTGTACCTTTTGCACTAAAACTAATAATAAAATAGTTCAAATAATTATATTTTTGTTCACGGAACAAAATGAGACAAATCGAACTAATTCAATGGTCTAGTCATGCACGCTAAATATACAATTCTCTGCAATTTTTTAATGGAAGTGACTCCTAACAATTTTCCACTTCATATCCTACCTATAAAGTAGGCTTTTAAGTTCAGTTACGTGGAGCTAACATGCCAATAATAACGAAAAAAATGCCGTGTAATACGATTTCACACTTTGCTGGCATTACAGGGGTGAGCAGTGAACCTCAGGGGATGGGCTTAAAAATAGCAAAGTTTCAATTTTACTTCCCTAACCATCTTGGATAAACGCGGATGATAAATTAAAGGAGAAAAGTCGTTATTTCTCCGTGAGATGTCATTTATGATACAAAGAATTTTATCGAAATATTTACTGACACGGAAAATTTCAGCTTTGAGTTCAGGGACGCTGTATTGAAGTTTCTAGTGTAAGTACGTGTATAAGCAGTAACACTTAATTTTATAAACGGCTCTCTGTCGATTTTTTTTATTTCATAGATAAATCTTGTATATATGTAATATTTTACGTTTCCTATCGGTATCGGTAACTCTTTTCAGTTCCTGACCGCGCAAATCGAACTTTTATACTATCACTCTAAATTAGAAAATATCTAATCTATACGTGCAAAATCCGAAAGCAAAGATTGATGCCATGAATTTGATAAGAATTGGTGGTAATCTCTATGCATTTCACAAAGAATATTCAAAGTTGAGTAAGATGCTTGCAAAGTTCATATTCAGTAATGTGCGCGAACTTTGCATGCATCTAGTCCATCAACGGAGAGTGGATATAATTAAAAAAACATGACGGTTTTTTGCGGTTGTTGTTTTTCGTGTGCAGCAAAATACTCGTACCTGAATAAATGATGATAAAGACATAGACGCTAGGAATGAATGCGAAGCGAGAGATTAAAGTTTCAATAAAACTAGCATACTCCGGTAAAGAAAGGCATACTAATCTTATTTTCCGGTTGTTCAACTGTTTATAGCACTGCTTTAAAGTTTTTTTTCTTTCAGCTCTTCTGGATTGCCACAAAAAAAAACAGTAAGTTTTATACATCAACGCCTAGTCATTAAAGGAACTAGTAAAACAAATGTGTGCTAAGTTTGTAATAATAAATAAGTATACATAAACAAAACATAAAGTAAACATTTGGGACTACTCTCACAGTAGTCTCAACCCAAAATTTGTCAGTATATATATGTTGCAGCCAAACTTGATCTAAACATAACCTCGACTTATAAAAGTTACTATACCGTGCCAATACAGCTAAAGTAACACCAATTTTCATATTAATTGGTGCTATGCAGGCCTGAATATATAACTATAACTAGATAATAAATACGTAGTAAATATCCCGTTTATCATAAGTTATCAAAACTTGAGGGATTGTAAGATGAATTGTAAACTATAAAGAAAAATCTTGTTATTCCGTGTACTTTAAACCGTGTATTTTAAATTCATACCTTCCCGGTACTAGTAGCTGGTAAGCATAATATTTGATCACACGGGTACCAAGTTGAGCGTCTGCCTATTTAATAATGTAGCTGAGCAAGTGTGGTTACTTTTAATACTAATAACGGCTTTCAACGTGAAGGCATTTCTTGAAACCACATAAGCAGTAGGTATAGCCTACTTACATTTTAGTGATGGCAATATTACCGTCGGTAAATTAAGATAGATCTTACTTTCATACTAATCTTATAAATTTTAAAGAATCTCTGCATATATGTCTCTTTGTCTATCTGTCTATTATACTTTCACAGCTAAACCACTGCACCGATGTGATGGAAACTGATGATGCTTCTATTTACTGCGATAACCTACATACACATGGGTGAAGCGGACTAAAGCTACTACACTACTATAAATTCGAATGTGACTTTAGTGAATAGAAAAAAGTGTAGGTACAGAAAATGATACATGTTAATTCAAACACTACAGTGTTTGCTAGAACAGGGGGTTACTATTCTTTTTTTTTTAACGGGTGAAATCCTCATGGATGTCCTCCGCTCTGGGGAGAGGGCGAAGGGGTCTGTTAGAGTTTTACTTACTAAAACCCCCCAGTGTTCCGTCTCTCACCTACGCCAGGGATCACGGGAACTTAAAAGGCATCCGCAATCCCCGACTGGTACCGGCCCGCTACTGCGGACCACTCTCGTCAACGAGAGGAGTGAGGTGTTTGACTCCCCTCGAGACTTCAAAGAGGGGCGCACAGGAACACTACGCGCCGCCACCTCGGGTCCGGTTGGTTCGTCCGCCGCCCCTGGACCAATTGGGGTTACTTGGTCCAATTGTAAAAATTGGAAAAAAGATTCATATTGAGCCTTACATTTTGTCCTAAACGTCTGACATAAGTATTTTTTTTAAGGTTTGTTTTTCTGTTTAGTTTACTACTTGAAAGATAATGTGACGTGATTATGTTGACAAACTCTAGGTCCTACACAGAATGTCATATTTTAAAGCAGTAGAAACATAACCAAGAAGTTCATTTATCTTTCAATAGTAATCCAAATAACGTATCAAGTATTACAAACTTCTTGAAGACATTATACTACATTATTATGAAATAAAATTCAGACCATATAGGCAGACATGGTAACAGTAGTGAATTTTTTCAAATACGTAGGTATTTATCCTTCGATTAATACTTATCTGCAGATGATGATGGGGAGGTAGACATATACCATGGGATTTTTCTTATTTTCACACAATTCTTTTCATGAGTTTTAGTAAACAATAATCAATATAGTGTATTATCTAAATACAAGCCTAGATGTAGGCCCTTTTAAATTTTCCCCGAAAATGTACACCAAACTGGCAAACCTGAGGTAAATGGCAGCTGTGAGCAAGTTTGAACATGTCTAATAATTAGGAGAGACTCCAGACCTCAGCATTCATCACGTTGCTCGCAGATATTGTTGTTGAAATTATTGCACATCGTAAAACTGACGTTGGAATATAACAGCGTCTGTAAAAAATTGCCTTTACAAATGGCAAAAAGACGTTAAAAGGCTGGATTCTGTTTCTGAATAAGGCTATGGAGAGGCTCGTGACTCGCACGAGCGATCCCGGCGAACATTACAGCGGCGTGACCGAGCTCTCGGTTTAGTAATAACTCTCCGGACAACTTAAGCGTAATTGCATAAAATCGTTTTTGTTGGAATTTCGCTTGCTCAATCCACTGAGGGTGGTATTTCTGTTGTTTCCACGAAAATTCTGCAATTTCTTCGTCGAATAGAACCCGACGTTCATCTTTGCACGATTATTCCTCGCAAAACGTCAATTTTGGTGTCACTCTCACAAAGGTCGCAAACGTAACTTTGTTCACAATAAATTTCCAGACTATTCAGTTAATAGAGATATTGCGGATAATTATTATAATTATATAATAGAATAGCGAAATAGTTTATTACGTAAGCCAAATCTTCATTGTTATCATCATCGAGATTTATAACCAAAGCGATCAATTGGAAGTTACAAGATACCTACAGAATTATTTGGTGTTAAAACTTTTCGGTTGCCTGATCATCGAGTGAAAACGTCAAAATAGCTGGAAACCATTAAACTTAAGAGTATTCAAAGTAAACATATTATTGTCTTCAGTATATTATAATTTGTTAGGCGTGTTTCTCATTTATTCAGTCCGTAATGGGGTAAATGTTCGATGTCATCTGCAGAAATAAAAAATAATCATTTCATTACTAATTACATTCCTTATCTATCAGTCCTTTTTGTTTTTAACACTATAACATTAATAATAAACTCCCTACTTAAAAAAAATACTTACATTAAACATATAAATAATATTTTAATTCAAATCGGAGGCTATCCATATTCGTGTGTAATTATCACTACGATCGAAACAATATTGCATCAACATCACACTACTTCGATGTCTAACATAAAATAAATATAGTGCAAACCTGATTCAATATTTGACTTTCTATCTTTTTGGCTAGAAGTTTGCTGTGGTATGAAAATCTAATTTAATAACACACGTAGTACGTGTGTGGCTATAAATTCTTATCTCGAGATAAGCTACTATTTCCAACTACCTATATAAGATTACAACACAAACACGTGCTTCAATAGACCTTCAGTTATTTAGATCCTATCCGTATTTGCTCAGAATATACCTTATTTTTATACAAATACCGTGTTCAAATTTCTAAGCTTTTAGAATACCGTGGGTGAGTCACGCTTCGGCATGAATGGGCCGGCTCGACCGGAGTGATACCACGGCCTCACAGAAAACCGGTGTGAAATAGCGCTTACGCTGTGTTTCATCGAGTGAGTGAGGAAACCGGAGGCCCATACCCCAACCCAACGCCCCCTATCCCCCTCACCTCACCTCATAGTGTGGGTCACCATGCTGCATTGTTGTTTTTCGCATTGCGGATGGTGACCACCACTCTTGGATTCTGCTCATGCTTTCCATCAGGCAGGGCAGAGTCATTTTGTCAGCTTATATATATATATATATATATATATAAAAATACACTTACATGTGGTAAATCTTCATATTTATAACAATAAATGGATATTTATTTGGCTTCGTAACTCAACTGACTAAATTGAACAGAAAAATGAAGTAAAAAAGCGGAAAAAAGAAGCATGTTCTTCATTGTGCTTGTATTTTATTTTTCATTTCTTCTAATTTTCTAAAATGATTAAGAAAAGCGAGCGTGATCATGCTCTTATATACCTTTACCTAGTTGGATAACTTGCATATAATGCGAAGGGTAGGAAGTATTAAGGTTTAAATTTAACTAATGTTTCCAAATAATCATTCTTCATTTGTCAAAACAAACGCACTGTATTTTGTCTTAAAACTACTCAGACTGGCTGTCTTTTAAACTTATTGTTGTTTTAGTAATCTCTGATTTGTTTTCTCTAAAGCTTCTAAGAGCCTGGATATATTGTATCCATATTAGTAGAAAGTCAAAGAAATACAATCCTCTTTTATTAATCAACTAAATATTTGCGAAAACATACGTTAGTTACAGATCTTATACTTAATTTAGAAGTTCACTATATCATTCCACACTATGCGATGTACAAATATTATATTAATAGAAATGTCAGAAGAACTGAATCGGTGTGAAGAAACTTAAATATAATAAGGTTAAATGTGTTTTTTTTTAATTGAAAAGTAAACTTTAAAACATCTGACATAAATAATAATGCTGTGGTGGTTGTTAAAATTGTAACCGAAATATCGACTACTTACTATGCACTTGGGAATTCGTTTGGCGTTCAATGATTAAGTGTTCCAATACAAGAAAAAGTTTTCAGTCGCATATATTTATGAATGCCTTGTGACCGAGTTTTACTAATTCTATGGCAAAAAAACTTTACACTTCACGGTTTTAAGTGTCATATTTAGTAAAAATCTATTTATCAGTTTTTAATATGCAAAACAATTATAAATCTCGAATTTCACTTTTGACATTTCACACGATGTAAGCTACTATGAGTATTCTTGGAAAATAAGTACGAATAATTAATTCTGGAAAGTTATAAAACAAGGTTTCATTGGTAGGTTGGCGCCAGAAGGGAAGGGTGAACCTCACGATATTATATGAGTCACGTACAATAGCACGCGATGGAAATGTCAATGTGTAAGTGTACATGGTATTCACAGATTGATTTTAGACCGTAGTAAAGGTAGATTGTAGGGCTACAGAGCACAAGCATTTTTTAAAATGGATTTTTTTCACTTTATTTTGTGTATCTATACCAGAATTTCATTTGACCATTTCGGTGGTATCCCAGGCCGACCAGATACATACATGCAATAATAATTATTAAAATCGGGCTACTCTGTAAAAGTTATGCGTGGTCATACATAAAACAAATATACACATCGACTTGAGAACCTCCTCCGTTTTTTTCCGTCGGTTAAAAATAAACTTCAATGCTATTTTACTAGTGCAATGTGCACCTAACATTTTCATAGCTATTTTAATGTTGGCACGTGACTTCATTGTAATAGCTGTTTAAATGCATAAAAAGTGCACCTGCGAACGACAAGCGCACTTCTTGACAAACTGTCACTTACACCTTTGACTGTAAATGTTACTTGTGTAACTACCTCTTAAGTGGACCCCGTTGAGGACGGGACTTAATTGATTGTTATTTTAAGCCTGTTACACCTTTCGACAGAATATTACACCAAGAATAAGGGGACACTTTAAATAATTTACTTACAAATAGACAATTTACATTTATGAGGAAGTTTGAAGAATTAAATGGTTTTAGCGGTTAAGATTATTTTGATCCGAAATGGCAAGCCAAATCTTTACCTGCACCTCGTATAAAATTATGTAAGAGTTACAATTACCGGTTGGTAATAACAATTACCGAACCAAACGAATCAAAGTTTGCTGTTGTTGTTTTTAAGTTATGTTCTTTATACTATTTGTTTCATACATTTCAAAAGTGAACTGAAATATATTTTATTACCTATCTTTAACGAAACATTCAAAGTTTCTAAAGATTTTATAGTTTACCGAGCGCTGCGCTAAAGAAATGTAGGCTTATTTTAAAAATTCTTTTTACCAATACATTGACAACGTTCATTCAAATAGGCTAGTACCCTGTAGATTAAATTCTTTCGTCGTGGCCGTAGCATTTCCCCAACAGCACATAATAGTGTGTTGTATAAAATTTATGATGGTGTCTCAATGACCTTATTAATTTTATAGGACCACTTGGTCGACTTCGGAACAGGTTTACAAATAACCATGAAACAAGACGAAGATGTGCTTTTTAAGCCTCTTATGAAATATCGGTTAGTATACTGCGTACTACAGGTCTGAATTTATTGACTAGGTTACGGCTTAACGATATTCTGCTTAAGTACCAATAATATAGATTTATGAACACTGATTTAAAAAGTAAAATATGAAATATTTTCGATATAATTTTTTTAGTAAAAGTATAAAAGACAAAAGTTTAAGCTGTTTTTACAAAAGTTTTATAACAATTTAACAGATCAACACACCGACTTGCGACAAATATTTTAGCTTCGATCTTTCTGTAAAACAATATTCAGATTTCATTTGTATTTAGTATTAATTAGTTGTAGTATTTAGTAGCAGTTAGTACTGGCAACCAATTTTTTAAATCATTACTCCATCCATGAGTATTGAAATCATAATATGTAAACGCAGTTGCGTAATTATTATGTATTCATATAATACTTTAAAAATGTGTATTTCTGAATCAAGTTACAGAATTGGTCCTAACAACTAAAACCATTTTTACATATTTACAAGTCACGGACTTTACATTATAACCATAGATCTACCTATAGTACTAGTAGATACTATCGACTGTTTTTAACTATATAAAATATCAGAATATTTCTTCTATCTTATATTCACAGGTCTATCTATTTGCTAACTCTACTCTACAGATTTGTTTGGGTTTTTAATAATATGGTGTATATTTGAAAATATTGCCAAGAAATTGCCATTAAATATATACTTAAAAGTATAATGCAAAAACTAGAATGTAATGCGCTAATCAACGTAATAATTTCTACTCCCACATTGTTCAATATAATTAGACATTCGATTAGATCTACAGAAACGGTAACCAATAGCCATTTAAATGTAAATATTTGAGATAAGCTGGGTAAGCATTGGCACCTTTGTTTATTCAACGACAGCTAACTAACGAACTCCAACAGTATATAGTTTGGTTCACATGCAGGTAAATGTCCCACTTATAGTAACATTATTTGTCCCAAATAAACCTAATTTTTATTCAAATAAAGTACTTTTAGTTTCTAAATGTCAAGTTAGTTTTACTCATATTTATTTCAACGTTCGTTTTTTATAACATAGATGTTAAAAACTAACTCCAGTTTAAACAAGATGAATATATTACTGTACAATTTAACATTGTTTTAAAAACACCATAGTCGGCTTGGACCTCATGCTATAGTAACAGGTATACGGTTCTGGCCTGTTCGAACTAAATTTATATCAATCTATTTATTTAAGCTATATCAATCATCATTATTTCTTTCTCTTCGTACTGATCGTTCTTTAATTTAAACTCGCAGTCTTCCCATTTTGTATTCCAAAACTATTCTGCGGGCCCAAAGAGCAACAGGCACAAGTAGGATCAAAATGATTGTTGGTAAAGTGTGGGTGTTTAATATGCTTTTGCAATTTTAACGTTCCACGTGATTGATTTATATCTCTAGATCGTAACTAAAGTATATTTTCTGATTTTTTACAAAGAAGTTACACAGTTTTTATTCAGTGTATTTAACTAAAAATAATAAATTTGCACTAAGCTAAAAAAAGAGGATAAATAAGGATACACACTTTCCTAATGGATTCTCACATTAAAATTCCAAAGGACATATAAAGTTATTTTTACTTCGAAATACTTTATCCTGCTTTTCACACTGATTACAAACGAAACAAATTGTATATAATCTAAGGCCCTATTCTATTGCAACACCAGCGCTGTGAGATCACAGATACCGGTGACAATGAGACCACAACAATTAAAACCTCGACAGTTAGCATTTAGATAGCTGAAACAATTCACAATGGCACGTGAGAGGAATCGCATGGGAGATTTTTCTCCATTCATTTGAATGGGTGGATAAAACTCGGTTGTTCACGGCTGCGGACATGGTGCATTAATAGTCGCAACCGTGCTAGAACTAATTATATTGAACCGAAACGAAACGAAACCGTAACTATTACGTATTCCTTACTAACTTTAGCGCGTGGCTTCGTTCAAGTTATTGTGAGCCTTGCTAGTGTTAGTATTATTTCTATTTATTTGGCGCAGTAGTTATGCTTATGGGCTGAAAATAGTCATATATTTTTATTTCGTAAACTTCTGAAATATACAAGACGAAGAAAACCGAAGAAATATAATATGTTACTTTTACTGCAGATAATTAATTAATTATGTGTTTTTGTAACGTAACATATGGATCAGAGATCAGATCACCACAAACCTCTAGCTTTTAAATTGCAAATATTTTTTATGATATTATTATATATCTGATATATATAAAAAAACTTGATTGTGCATATACATTGTATAGGTGTGGCTATTGTGTGACTCTGTTAATAACATTTTTGTTCTATTAATATGAATAATACGTTGACATTTGGAAATCAAATTAACACACAACATTCTTTGCTTGTGTATAATATCGCGATTCTATCACGAGTAAGAATAATTTAAATCTCGTTTTCTAGTTCCATAAATATTTTTATTAATGATCTATTTCCTCGGTTGGACCAGTTGCGGGTTGTTTATCAAAGCGACCAGTTTCGGCGTAGATTCCTAAGTCATCGTTGCCTACACTTGCCGATTCACAAAACTGGTTCTGGCGACCCATCCACTTGATCTTGAGCGAGTGTTGGCCAACTTTCACGAGATTCCACTTGGGGCCCGCGTGGCCGGCGCGGCCGCCGCGGATCGCAAGCCGTGTGAACATCTGACGTCGGCATCGTGTCCGAGGGTTACGCGGTCGATGTGCCAAGCCCGTTTTGATGCCCCCTTTCCTGTTCCTCGATCTTTACTCACTTTCTTCGCCGTAGGTGTTATTCAAACTTCACAAAAAGTTTCTTTACATTTGATGTCGAGTTCACTTTAATAATTCCAAACGCAAGGCAACAAAACGTGTCGTTATCTTAAAGTTAGAGTGGATTTACATTTTATAGTTTTATCAGCAAAGTCTTGTAAAGTAATATTAAATAATATGGTTGCATAACTTCGAACTACAAACGAAACTACACTGTTTACTAAATTATTGCTTCTAATACTTAAAATACTGGTTACCATGAATATAAAACGCTATTTTATCTATATATAACTAACCGGTAACAAAATTATTATACTATACTAAACAAAATATAGTTATATAAACATATCTGGCAATTTACAAAGAAGGTAATATTTTTTTGCTATTCTATACCCGAAACCTGTTTATCAACTATCCCGATAAATGTTATTACTAGACGATCATTTAAAGAACACATAATGCGCAGCTTACGTAGTACATTTTTGCCGAGATACAATCGTGGTAGGTAATATTTGCGTGGGAAGCACTTACCATTTATTTTGAGAGTTCAACATTCTTAGGAAGTAACCGTGTATTGTTATGTATTCAATGTGTAAAGCATTCAATGACTTATAATGAGCGCACCTTTTTTAAAGAAATGAATATAAGGCGGTAATCGCTTTGAAATATTCTTATTACTTCCTTATTATGCTTTAATACACTTACCAAGGAACTAAATAACTTCTAAGTTACTTTCCAGACTTACTAAACTCGGCATTTGATTCGAGAAAATCGTATTGCATCTAAAAGTACCAGATTGTTTTATATAATAAATATGTTCCTTCATTGAAGTTCAAAAGTTAAATCTTATATATAAAATTCTCGTGTCACAATGTTAGTTTCCTTACTCCTCCGAAACGGCTTTACTGATTTTTACTAAATTTTATATGCATATTCAGTAGGTCTGAGAATTGGCTACTTTCTATTTTTGATACCCCTAAGTGATAAGGATTGTTCACCTTTAATTTTTTTTTGTTTTGGACAAAATTTTTTGTTTTCTTTTTATTTTTCTATAATGTGGCATTAAAAAATATATACAACACAAAATATTTACACTTTTATCACCAATCCCTATTTTTTAATACCCATTTTTATAAAAAACAACGTTTGCCGGGTCAGCTAGTAATAATATATAAATAAAATGAACTATTTTCTGGAATGAAATAATAAGTTTAATATTTTTTTGTAAAGTGTAACACAGAACACGTCAAAACGTTATCGGAGTGACATCTACAGCTGATTTATAGATATGTCAATTGTATAAGTGTATAAATAAATCAAGATCTTTAAATCCCTAGTTTCTTTAAAATAAATTGTGAAATAATTTCACATAAAAATCGCCAAATTCATTTAATGATATCGATAAACAGTTAATAGTCCCATAAGTAAAGATGTTAATGTCACGGTAAAATACAGCGCCGCACCTCCGAAGTTACCTGCTTCTCTAATTAAAGGCATTCCTGGAATGTGCTGCGTTGGCATTTTTATACACTCGAGTTTCCGTTTTAAGTTATTCTGTTCTCTAACAAGTTCTAAATAAAGTTGATATTTCTTTGAAAGTACATGATGGATTTATAATTGAAAACTGAACAATAGTCATTTGTTAAAGTTTGTTGAAAATCTTAGTGTTGTTGACACTGTCTTTGAAGTGGTGTCGGTTTAATAGTTCAGAAGTTTGATCGCGATCATATTGGTTTTAAAGCTGGTATGTAATATTAATATTGTTTGTGAAATTGTCTAAGTGGGAAGATAAAATCCACAAAGTCCACAACTTATTTACATTTAAAAAAAGTTACACAAGTTAGAAATCTGTATCTGTTTAAAATTAACAGTTTTTGTTGTATAACGGAACTTATTCCAGATAGTTTTATTTAAAGGTTACGATACCTTCATTATCCCGACGTTTCGAACAGCATATACCGCTAATTTAATAGTCATCATAAACCATGTTTTTGTTGCGAAATGTATTAGAAACGAATATTCTAATAATTACTGTTATCAAAAATCTATAGCTCAAATAATGTTCAGCGATTAGTACTTGCCAAAATAAAGCCGAGATACCAAAAAATCACATAAAGCGTTATGGTTATAAAAAAGTTCACTAACATATAAACATGTACTTCAACTTAATGCATGTATGTAACTGTGCAGTTTATTGCTCTGCGAAGGCTATCCTTTACGGTGGACTAAACTGTGTCAGAGTGTCAACCACAAATACTTTGTAAACTTGATATTCACTCGAATGTGAGAAATTAAAGTTTGAATAATATTTAAAGGCCTCCCTGTCCAAACTGGTATGTTAACTTCAATATATGTTTATTAAATTCAAAATATGTTTAGTGATTGATTGCATAACGGTTTTACACGGGCTTTATAGTACTCTTCGATCGCAACTTTGTAACACCCCAAATGTAATCAGAAATTGTTAATTAGCGGATGCGATCGATCTTTCGGCGATAAGAAATTGTCGTCTAATTTAGTTTGGTTATATTAATACAGGATATTGCTACAGAATTATGTTATTTATGGACATATAGTTATAAAAACTATAGTGAAAGTCTGACTAGAAATATTTTAGGAAATAACAATTGGAATATAAGAATAGTTTTATGGAAATCTGTGAACTTTTTTTTTGTTTCTTATAGTGATTATATAATTTCCTTTCCATACATCGTGAATTAAAAGCGGTCTTGTTATATGTCGTATTATAAACATAGGAAATTGTGAGCCAATTTCCGTAACTTATAGATGTTGTAATACCAATTACATGGGGTCACTCAACTTACAACAAAAATATGATGACATCATAAACGCAGCCGTGACGAATAATCACGAATTATTGCTGATAGAATATCTACAAACACCTTTTACTTTAGTACACATATAAGCATTCCACGCACAGAGGTTATTTCACGATTCTACCGCCCACTGAATAATTGGGCATCGTCTAAAAGTACCAATATCCATGCTAATATTATAAATTTGAAAGTAACTACGTCTATTTTTCTGTTATATTTTCACGGCTTAACCACTGTATCGATTTCATTGAAATTTGGTATGGAGATAATCTTGTTCTTGAGGAAGGCCATAGGACACTCTTTACCGCAATAGCTGATGTACACGCGGGCGGAGTCGCGTTCAAAAGCTAGTATTTTATATATTCGAAAGTAACTCTGTCTGTTTGTTACGCTTACACATATAAACCGCTGCACCGATTTCAATGAAATTGGGCATGGGGACACTTTGATTCTTGAGGAAGGACATAGGCCTCTCTTTACCATGATAACCGACATGCACATCTTTTAATTTACTTATTCCTACATCATTCATATTTATTTCCTTGCATAAATGTTTAGTCGTTGCAATTTTACCACAAAGTTTATATACTTGCGAAGTGTGTGTACATATATATTAAACAATACAGCTGCATGTGTATTATGTAATTTAGATGTATATGTCTATATTACTTTCGTCACCATAAGAAAAATATGAGGATTAAATATAACCTCTGGTACTACAAGCATACACCGTACATTCAGTGTATAATATAAACTGAATATGTCAGTGCGAAAACATTATATGTAAGTGGCTCTAATGGCTAATGTGTCTTCGAATATGATAATTAAAAGTAGGAATTGTTACCTACACTCCTAAAAGATAATTCTAAACAATGACTTTTACATAAAACCAGGAGACTAATAGTAAGACAAAATTAACTGTAGCGTATTCGACGATTGTGTATTCGACCAAGGATTCCATTCCCAGGTCGGACGGATCAAATGATTATATGATCTTCAAGTATTTGTTTCGGAGTTTTGGTATTTTCTATGTATAATATGTATGTACTTTTAAAAAGGTATATATATTAATATCAGTAATCTAGTAACCATTTTTTTTACGTGTGGAAACCTCCTCGGGCCTTTACCCCACCGGGGTTTGCCACACGATGTGCCACTCTGCGCCATCCGGACCAGTAATCTAGTACCCATATTACAAGCTCTGCTCTCATAGGACTGTTTGGCGTTGTTTAAAAAAAGCCTCGTGAAGATCTCATTTGCTTATTCTAAATTTTGCCATTTTAATGAGACACTTTTTCTTATGAATGTTCATATTTTATGCCACAGTTTTCACAAGATTTGTATCTTTTTCGCGCTACTCATAATTAACCTACTTGTAGTGGATTACTTTTTCGTTCTGAATGCTCGAGGACACATTAACGTTTGTACATGTATACAACATACATATTCTATGTGTCTATATATATGTACATATTCAACTAAGACAAACAAAAATGTCGTTTATGTCACAACTTTTGCCGCAGTCCAAACTATGCCTGATATAGTTTCTCATGATGAATGCAATTTTTATGTCAAATTTATATTACAAAACAAAATTGCAACTTTAATATAGAACTATAACTAGATATTCTTCGTTTAGTAATAGCTTTTAACTTCATTAAACTTAGTAACAATTGCGGTAACTGTATTATTATCATAACACCAACCTATGTTATAATATACCTATTGTATCTGAGTATAAAAAATTCTGTACCATTTTTCAACGTTAATAAGTTCTTTTTGCAAAATTTTGGTATATTATTGTATGTTAAATGTAATTATTAAAAGCCAATTTTTTTTTAAATTCAAATTTGTGAGTATATAAATAAAACAAGCATTTGTCAACGTCAAATAAAGGTTATTAACACTACAGCATAATATTATTCAACCGTTTATTTTATTTGATACGTTTGAATTTACTGTCGCTAGCAGTTTACTTATAATTTCTTCTTGACCCTACATACAACAGCCGCGACCACGATTGTAAATACTGGTGTCAAGGTTCGAACCCGACACACGACTTCTCGTGCCGCGCCTAACCATACAGGTTTTAATGTTAATAAATAATATTATTATTGGGCATTTTATATACAAACGTCATTAATTTTACGAAACGGATATTCTATCAGAAATCTGGAATTGATTTCACGGTTCTTTATGCTTAAAGTCGCACCTTATAACAGTCAAATAATAGGTGTTTTCGTATATTGATACCGTTAGTATATACAAATCAATATAGTAGAAAGTAATAGTACATACGTACATACCCTGTTTTACTTTGAAGTTTATCTCAATCCTTTAACTGTGCACTTATCCAGAAAACTGACACAAAATAAACTGGTTAAACCCTTTTTATCTCCACCACAAATTCGAATTTTAACTTCGCACTGGCACTTTTAACGAACCTACATAGCACTGTGGTACATGGCGTGATTTAAGCATTCACTGAGCGAAGGCTGTATCAACACCAGACCGGTCACAACCGACACTTATAACGCACTTTTGCCGTCACTAAAAACACACAAACGGTTCTCTAATTCAAATTGTGACGTTTTGAACACAACATTGCTGAAAACTGACCGTTAAATCGAATAAAACAAACGCTGCCTTACAACGTTAAGTTAAAACTAAGTTAGGTCTGCTACGCGAGAAAGACCGTTGATCCAGTCGAGCGGTCGGTACAACAGCCCGAACTGCTTTACCGATAGTAAAAAGTTAAGCGTGTCGTCTCTTTCTAATACGTTTAAAATGAACGCGTCAGAGATACTTCTATGGCAGAGTAGTGGGAGAACTTACAACCTGCGTCTGCGCAAAGCCTTTCAATACAACCATAGCAACAGGTGAATCGTGCGCGTGTGTGCGTGTGTTAGTCTAACGTCGTGTGTGTGCTTTCTTGATTGTAGTTTAATGATAACGTAGTATTTTGTTCAGTGTTATTTTATCAGTTTCTCGCCAGTAATGATCTACCTAGTATGTTTTGTATTGGCCGGTATTTATTGAGGTTAAAGATTATTCGATATTTTCTAGATCGGTAAAGGTTAGACTGACCAATAAAAAAGTAAGACTCAGGTGTTTTATTCTATGCCAACATAACTAGTTTCTGCTTGTTGGTACTTTAAAAATATTTTAATGCATATTAACATTACACTTAACGATAGATTCTTAGTAAAATATTTCAATAGAATATTTATTTTTCATTATTACATTTATTCATTCTTGACTGCCTCGTTGGTCTAGTGGTTAGGGTAAGCGACTGCAGAACAAGAGGTCTCGGGTTCGACTCCCGGGTCGGACTGCTGTTTTGCGGGTTTTTCTTACAAGAAATTCTAAATAAAAGCCCGGAGTATGGAATATTGCGGTGTTTCCGGAGAACACGTTAACCCGTCGGTTCCAGTTATCATGAATATCTATGGTAATCGTTATTGGGAAATAAGTGTCCTCAAATATGCTGACAACCAGTTCAACCTTCGAATTTAGTTCACCCTCAGGGTTGCGGAGGTCCGATGCCAGTCGCTCTGTGTAAAAACTGATATTAAGGTGAAACCGGTTGAACTAGTAGGGTAGATGATGACATTTATTAATTCTTAAAACACTCTCGGAATTCATAAGTTTTATCATCAACACATCATCACATCAACAGTCCAATGCTGGACATACGCCACTTCTTAAGAAGAAGGTGTTTATGTACATTTAATAGTTTTCATATATATTTAATATTTTAATTTAACTGCCTCGGTGGCGCAGTGGTAGCGTACGCGATTGCTGTCCTTGAGGTCTCGAGTTCGAATCCTAGGTTGTACTAAATGTTTGTATGATCTGCAATAATTTGTTTCGGAGTTTGGGTGTTTTCAATGTATAATATGTATGTATTTACAAAAAAAAGTATTTATGTATTCATATCAGTTGGCTAGTACCCATAAAACAAACCCTTAGTTTGGGACTAGATAGCGTTGTGATTTAGATGTCCGAAATATTTAAATTTATTTATTTATATATTCCCTGATGTGGATGTACGTACATAAATAAAATACTATGAATATTTAACAGTCATGTTGCGGAAGCAGTAACATATATTTTGTTAAAATTTATTGTTTGATTGTTACTTCCTGCATTTACCTAAAAAAATATATAATATAATTATCGAACATGCTTATAATTTGTTATGTTAAGTAGCATTACATACGGTGAAATAAGTAGAGAGAAGGAAAGTTTGAATTATACTATATATAAAACATAATAACATGCTATAAAAGAATTTAGAAACTCCTTCATTATAAAGTTATTAATAGTGATGTCACTCACTTCCAGTTCTTGAACGCTTAGATCTTTCGAACTATGCAACAGATTTGAATGTGATTTTCACCAAAGATATAGCAATTCTATAAGAAGGTTTATATGCTTAATACATGTGTATTATAAAAGAGAAAACTGGGCATTCCATAGATTACCGTACGAAGACGGCCGGATCATTAACTAATCACTTGTAGGCAGTAGTAACTTAATTTCAAGTGACCCGTATTTGAAAATGAGAAAACAGTCTGGACATTCTTATAAGCATGCATATTCAAAAAATGAAATGTTATATATTTCAATTTTACACTTATATACTTCTTTTGGCACTTTAGGCAAAAGAAGTATATAAGTTTTGAGTTAATTATGAGATATATTTTTACGATGCGCGTGCACACCGTCACGAAAAACCTACACTCTGAAGTTGGCTATAGTCAACATTTTAGTTTTTCAAACTTTTGTCTTGTTACGCCAAGAAGTATAACTTCTAACGTGTGTACATGAGTATACACACACTTTTCTAATCTAACCTAACAACTAAATGTATAGTCAGCATTGGGTTCATCATTAATAACGATTTATTCATTTTTCTTGAAAGACACTGGCTGGTCTGGCGAAGTAGGCTAACGTGAGGCTTTGTATCCCACGCGACGAAAGGCTCAAAAACTTTAAAAGGGTAATAATGTCTTACTAATGATTATATGATGCTAAAATTCCTAACATATAAAGCCTTAATTTACTAGCATTTCTGGTTATAAGTTTTCCATGCATAAATAACGTTATAAGTATAAATAGAATATACAATTGCCAAGGTTAATTAATTTACTCCTTAATAATAATTACTTTTAGAGTTAATTTACACATGCTGTTAAAAGCTTAAGTGATTATGCAACTTTAATTAGAAATTAAAATTTCACCTTTTATGTTAAGTACTTGTTGTAATGTAAATGATCTGATCTGTTGTTTTAATGCTTGGCGTTCCAAAGAAAACATATCCAAATATCATAGCTTTATTTTTTACCCCAAAGCAGATGTTACGGTGATAAACACAATTATCGGTTCATATACATTGGGATCAGGTGGATATGTGAAATACCTCGAATTCTTAATACTATTATCATCTTCTACCTATATGTTCATCTTCGGGCGGCATATTTCCTAAACAACATTAATCAATTTTACTATTTCATATTTTAAATGTGTGCCTTTTATAAGATCCTGTTAAAAAGAAGGCAAGATACTCTTAAAGTAAATAATAGCAGATAAGGAAACAGACAGACAATTGAATGAAAGTTGAAGAATACATCTTCAGTAAATAAATGAGAGTTATCTGGCTTGATGGACGCAGGCACTCTCTCCCGTCGCAGCGCTCAAATCAAGAAAAATAAATTAACTCACTTTGTTTGTTAATGCCATTTTCGTAAAATAATTTAATTGGATGACAAATATTTGTTCTGTAAATTTGTTGTTGAATAAATTTGAAGTTATTTTAGGTGTTGCCGCAGCCTTTACGTATTGTAGGTACGAGCAACAAAGCTTACAATGCAAGACCACTTTCAATTTTCTTTACTAATATTATATTATAAATGCGAAAGTGAGTTTTTTTATTTGTTACGCTTTCGCTTTTAAGTACTTCACCGATTATTATGAAATACACGAAGTCGAGCCCACGAAAAATGACGTTTAGCTTCTTTATCTAGGAAAAAGTATTGTTCTGTTGTTAAGTAATTTTATGTCAAATGTAAATATAAGCGAACCGTTTTGAATTATTTTATTTTATCCTTTTAGTGATTGTAGATCTCGTTTTCTTTTTATATTTAAATTTACTAGAAACTATAAACTGCAATTCTATTGGTTGCAAGTAATAAGCTGTATTTTGGATCAACTTAAATGATTGTAATTATTAAGAAACAACTAACCTATAACGCATGTACAGTTACGGGAGAAATGTCCGATATTGCAAAGTTAGTATATTGAGCCGAATTCAGGTATCTTTAGATATTAAAGATTATTAAAAAGTATCTATTATTACGTTTTTAATGTGGTACTACTTATGATTACGCTTAACTTTAAAAATGCAATGTTTCTCTAATTCTACTTTCAATGCGACTCATGCTAACGGAGTGTATTTCATGCATGCATGCTTTGTTCACTTTCATCTCAATTTTATTATTATTTTTAATTTTCGGCCGGATACCGAATATCCGTATAAATAGCTATCCTTTTCATTCACATACAATTCATAATTAACATAACTTTTAGACATGAACAAGTAGTATTGAATAATTTTAAAAAATTTAAATGCAAATTAGCGCAAGGAAGAACCCTCAACTTAAAATGTGAATAACAATTTAAACAAAAGCACAGGTATTTAATAAATAGTTCACCTGCTAACAAATTAATTAATACTTAAATAGTATTTATGCATCAATTAATATATCTGCCGTTACAAGCGATTTGTATATTTTATCGTTTCATAAAATTTAAGTCACCTTAATCCTTTTACATATTTATTAGAAGTTTTAATTTTCAACTTTCTCTATTTGATTAGAGCGCTAAATATGTGTTAAACATAAAACTGCGTTTCAAATAGAACAAAGTAAATTATTCTTTTGAAATATAATACTAATAGCAAACCACCACGGCTTCGCACGGATTCTTTGCGGAAAATATAATGTAGCCTATGTTCCTCTGAGAAATTGTGCAGTCTAATTTTTTCCGATGTCTTCAACAAATATTGTTATATTTTAGCCAAAAGTGAAACATATGAGATGAATTATATACGAAAACCATCTTCAAGAATCAGTCTATTTGATTGTAAAAAATGCAGAAACATCCGATTTGCATGATCTGCAAATATTTGTTTCGGAGTTTGGAGGTTTTCTATGTATAATGTGTATGTATTTACAAAAAAAGTATATATGTATTAATATCGATTGTCTAGTACCCATAATACAAGCTCTGCTTAGTTTGGGACTAGATGGTGTGTTAGATGTCCGAAATATATTTATTATTTATTACTCGTACTAACATCAATCTGTTCAGTGTGGCGAATAGATTAACAATGAAAAGTAACACCACCCCAATTTATCCCGTGGGCATCTTAAGAGCCGACTAAGGAATCAAACTCTACAAGATAACTGCAACAAAACAATGCTAATAGAAATTTAACTTGCAATAAATCCTGTGGTCAGCTAATTTTGGTGGGCCAATACCTCCTTTCTATGCAGATGTTTTTGTCCAAAATTAGACTGTTATAAACTTGTTCATGAAGGCTGTTATAACTATACAAAGATAACAGATTATTTTTAAAGTGGTTAAATCATTAGATACATTTGTCAAAGTAGACCTCTATTATCAGCTGATAAGACAGAATACATCCATACTACAACCATTTTCTAAGTGGTACACAGGAAATGTACAAAAAATAAGCCGTATGAATAATTTAATGTTACAGTCTATGTAACATATCTCTACAACTACAACAAATCCTTTACCAAGTGTTCTTTTCATAACCACTGTTCACTGTCTCTGTATATCCTATCTTTTCCACAGAAAACTTAGCAAAAATTACAGTTTCCTGTTTTTAAAATCTCTCTTTTCCGTAAATCGATCTTTAATATAATTAATAAATAAACTTAGGTCGTATTATATTTTACACGTCTTTAAAAAACACAGTCTATTAGAAGACGTTGAATGTAAGAGAAAATATTACAAAGAACGATGAATAAAATAATTTAAAATAATATTAAAGTTTAAGCTCAGTAAAAACTTAACTGCTAGTCTTAAGTTTTCACAAATGTTTTACTGAAAAACCTGACGTTATTTCAATATATAACCCAAATAAATATTCTTCTGACTTTAGCTTTCACTTATTTGAATGCAAAGGGAGCAATACAGACGTCCGCCTTAAATTCATATCCTTCGTCCGTAACATAAATTCACTTTGTATTCATTGGTTTCTAATAAGAGTCCCGTCGCCTCATGAATAAATATTGTAATTAGGTGTCTTGCCAACTGTCGCTAAACGAAAGTCACCGAAGGAAAAACTAATAATCTATTCGAAGGGAGCCATACCAATTTAGAATGAGTGTTCCCGCCATTAATCCTTATCCGTCCTTCATTCACGAGAATATCACGCAAAAAAGAAAGCAGTTTGTAGGGACGTTGAGAGAAGGTATTGGAAGACGGAAGCGACAATAATCCTAAACCGATGTTTAATGATCTATTAATGGATGAGTTGCCTTTATAGTTCAACCATTCAGGGTTCTTTCACCGGACAAGGGTTTGTACACCTACAAACGCTCGAAAGTTATTAGGCAAAGAGGAGTTTAGGAGAAAAAATTTAAGTGACCCTTTAGACGTTTAATAGAAAAATGTGTAGTATGCGTGCTACTATCCAGAGATAGCTACTTAAATAATACATAAAATCTGTAAATTTAATATGTACTGTTCGGTTTAATGCAGCATAACAGTGCAGTGCAATTAATTTTAAATCAAACCCGCAAGAATAGTAATGTTTAGATAAAGACTTTGACTACACGGTTGGCCTAGTGGTTTCAGTGGTCGCCACGCCACTTCCTACTTCGCCAAGTGTTGTGGGTTCAAATCCTACATGGGACAACACTTTGTGTGATCCATAAATTGTTGTTCTAAGTCTGGGTGTACTTTGTGTCCGTTTCATGTATGTTTGTAAAGATCCCCGCGATACAGGAATGTATATTCCTAATGCGGGAGTAGTCTGTTTTTAAAAAAGAAAAAAAAAAAAGAAATCACCACAATACTCGATCATACTTTAAATTGCCAGCAGACTATAGCTGTCTACACTATATATTTTATTTCTCCCATTGCTTTTAATAAAAAGTTCCATTGCCAATCAAGCTATTTAAGATTATAATGTTTAATATTATTCTTCTTCAAGGGCGAAAGAACTATCTTAGATTAAAACTCGTATATCAAAGCTCACCCTGTTTAACGACGTGCTATTGAAAACAAATAAAATTAACTTGTTTTTATTAATTAGTTCACAGTTATATATCAACGACATCAAATAGTAACCACACAGAGCGTTTCTACCCATTACGGTACCATCATAATGATACGTAAACATAATAATCAGTAACTCCACCAATCTAAAGCTCTTATAAATATCTCATTTTGGGTGATCAACTTTACAATAAAGGACCCATAGTAAAGAAGAAACCAATGAGTAAGAAATAGTATTTATTTAATAAACATTTACAATCTTAATTTTGTTTAGTACTCTATAGTTTATAAGAATAATTACACATGGCTTGGTGGTTGAATGGAACCCATTATTTATTAAGTTTCTTATATTTGCTTTTACTGATTATATTGCTATTGTAACTTGAACTTTCATTACACAGGCATACGAATGTTCGATGTTTTGGTTGATGTAATCGTAACATATTTAAATATTTTAAAAATGTAATATAGATTTAAAAATTTCAAGTCTACATATTGTAACCTAAAAACCCTTTCATCTTAAATAATTCTTCTGATATTTGTTTTCTAAACTTTAGCACAGTTACACAAAAGTACGTACTATGCTATTATTTTTGTGGCACAAATTAATTCAAAATTTTCTTGCCCTTCTTGCAATCTTATTTGGGATAGGTGCAAAGAACTTTCGTCTTCCATTTTCCATTATCACTCAACAAGTCACTTCTCACTTCTTTCCTAGACATATCTTCTTTCTCATAGCACGAATTAATTCATAACACCTTATCCTTAACTCAGTATATAACTACTTCTCCTTCATCATCACTAAATAGTAAATAAAATATTTAGTACTAAGTAATATCCGACATTTTCTAAAGTTTTACAGACTGTATTTATTACTTTGATCTCAAATCACAATTTTTTTTACTTGATAATTCGATTTATTTCACTACACTTAATTTCACAACATTATGAGTATCTATTCATGTTTAATATCAATTAGTAAGCAATTCAAACGTAAACGCATAAACGAATTATGAGTTTACGTTTATCGTAAATTAAAGCTTATTTGTCGAAATATATTAAATTCACGTCTCGTGTATGTAATTGATTAGTTTCAATTGTTTTAGTAAGGATATAAGTTATAACTACTATAAAAGTCATGTAGTCATGTCACTTTTAAATGAATAATGCACTCGTGGTTCTTATACCAGAAAATCCACTAGTCCCATTAATCGACCGATAGTTGTTATCTATGCCACTGATTCTCATTACTTATTAAAAGCCTTTAATGATCCAGCGCTAGACAAAGGTCTCTCCTTAGTAACGCCTACTATACCACATTGGTGACAAGAGTTGGTATAGGGTTAGCTTCAAAAGTCCCTCCTATTTGCAGTGTTGTTATCCTGCAGTTCGCATTTTCAATTGATTATTACGAATACGACGGTACAGCAAGGGTAACGTCACTTAAGATAATAGTAACAGTATGTGTGTGTGTCTCACCAAATTTACGGATCATTTAACATTTAGCTCTTTTAAGGAAACTAGTAACCAGAGTTGAAGGCTTTTCTTTTCTAGGTTACAACCTAAGCCCCTTACAAGTCCAGACAATATTTCGAGACGAAACACTAATATGATTTTGTTTGATCCCGGAGAAATTACAAATCGAAGAACGATCCATAGGAATCGCCAAACAAAAAGGAAGCTAACAGAATTTAATAAACTTAATATTTCATTCTACTACTTAGTAAAATTGTTCCATGTATATATTACGACAGTAATACGATAGATTTATGATAGTATAGTTTTAAAATGCGTCTCATATGTAGCTAATTACATTATCAGACTTAACATTGAATGTTTACTCACCCTCGATGTACTTCAACACAAACTGAACGTCAGGCCCTAAAGCCGACGCTACTTCCAATGGGAGTTCGGTATCTCGCAGCACGTGAACTGTGAACGAAAGACAAAGATTAATTAAGTTTAGAAGCATTTAGCATTAAAATAAACACACTTCAGAAAAATACAAACACTGGAACATAGAACCTCCTTCCTTTTGAAATTGCATAAAAAAGAAATTCTTTTAGCTAATAGCCAACAGCAGAATGTAATAGAACCTATCTTACGACATACGGCAGTATTTGAAGTACTTAGTGATGCAGGTGGAATTATCCTATTCTTTACCACCGGATAGGACTGCACATATTTAGAAAAAGATACGTAAATCATATGGATGAATAGTGTGAACTTCAAATTCAGATAATGTAATAATTGCATGTGCACATAAAGTTTTAGTTTTACATTTCATCTTTAAATGATCACATACATGGTCCTCTGAAATATCAATTCCATTGTATACATATTATCATGGAACATTGCATCATTCATCCCTCTTTTTCAGATCAAATCTCTGTACTTTGTATACGTGTGGGTTAAATTACACATGCATTCCAGTAATGAAATAATATAATGATTTACTCATATTAGTCGCAGAATATAAACTATGATATTAACTTCCTTATACTCAGCCACACAAATCCTCCTCCATCTTTCTAGGGAGATATCTATAATATAGAGAAACTGGCCTATGCCCCATTGTGAACCGTCTAAGAATAAAAATAATCCACGTGACATATGAAGTACCAAGTACAAACTACAATGCCATGAATACAAATTTTTTTCTTCTTAATTAATAATATTAGAGTATATTTAGTTAAAGTTTATAATTAAAAGTATAATTTTAGCTTTATAATTAGTTAGGCTAATGAAAATTTAATGATAAGATTAATAAATATCTAGCTATCTACCTATCTTATAGTAAAAACATAAGTCTTAAAAATATAACTACTTAGAGCGTGCTTCCATGAAAAATAATTATTGTTATGAATTCAATATCTTAAACAAATTACAAATTGCCAACCAAAAACTGCGGAAAGTATTCTTTTTTATATTATATTTTATTTAAACTTTTATGCAGTCAGATGATAGAAATGTCCGTCCAAATTTGATTGAAAGGATATATAGATATATGAAACATATGAGAACAACATATAATTGTTGTGTATAATTGATAAATCCGTTCGTTCACAAATAAACATGATAGTCCCTTTTAATTTAAATACATTGTTTTATTTTCAAAAAGTATTCAACTTTCATTTAAATAGTTATTTTTTATTATTCAATTAGATGCAGACATACAGGTTATTAACACCTGCCAGGTCATTAGTTGGTCAGCGACGGTTTGTTAGTCAATTAACCCATAACGAGTTGACATTGAGAATATAACCAGAGATAAATAGAGCTAGTGGGTGGGTGCTTAAATTTATTCGCTCGGTATTAGAATAAATATCAATAAATTGGATAAAAACAAATAAAAACGTAAAATAAATAAATATTTTTTTATAATAATGTGAATGATTTAGAACGCTATAACATTTTAAGGTGCAATGCTTTACATTGTAATCGCATTTACTTACAAAATATACATAACATTTAAACATTTAGCATAACATTATAATATTTTTCTTTCATAAAACAAGCGGATAGGCATATGACCTTAGAAAAAATAAGGAAACTATTATATAAACGTGGATAAAAATAATCACACACATAGAAAGATTGTGCAACTTCAGAATGTAGTATAGGCTTAGTAAACCCAGCCCATATTCTTGAGAGGTATGCATACCCTATGCATACCTCTCAAAAGTATTAAATTCCAATGCTAGCATTTCAATTTAATTATCTTTAAACTGATGACAAATATTAAATAATACTATGACCTTTCTTACATTATATTCGTGAGAACTGATGTAAAAATTTGTAATCCTAGATAGATTCGGATATTCGTGACCGACCGTAGAAGTAAGGTTCGTGAGGTTATGACCTCACGAACCTTATTTAGTCATCTTAGACCACGCTTAATCGCCGGACGTGAAACGCGCGTTTTGTCAAAACGTTTCAATGAGAAATCAGTATTTATGAGATATATGCGATTTGATCTCACATTTGTGCATATGATAGCTCGGTTTATAAAAATATTCTGACTATTTTATACAAGTCCGCTTACTATTTTCAACATTCCACGTGAGACACTTCATTTGTATGATAGCACTTCGGTTTAACCATTTAAAGCACTTTTATTATTACATTTAAGTTAAAACATCACTTCTAAATTTATTTTTATTTTTGTTTTTTTTTAACAAATATCTAGTAAATACTCATAATAATAATTTAACAATTCAAATTCACCTGTGACAGCGCGCGTTCAACGAACAAAAAACCGTTGCTATATAAGTGAACACTAATAAATACTCAAATCACATAAATTGTTCTAAGTCTTACCTTTTACAATTTCTACATTGCAGTACAGTTTTTAACCTTTTTATGTTGTATTATTACTTTTAGTATATAATAGATATCAACATATAATCACTAAATGCCAAAACTAATTACGTAAGTCCGTAATTCCACAGAATAAATCTTCAAGTGGAATTTTAAATGCAGCACATTTTCTGTTAAAGTTATTAGGTTACTTTGACTCCGAAAATAACTAAAACACTTTTAGTTCTTAGACATGCTGATGGTGAAATATATTATTTACATTGATATATATGTAGTCTCTTGTTCGTCACAAAGCTCAATAAATACGGATGTCAAATACGGCCAGTTCATCAATACTAAACGACAAGTTCCTACATCAAAGAAATAATATTAATAGACTTATACAAAGTAAATAGAACCCTTTCTGAAGAACTTACTTTACTGATTTATATGATAAAACGAAGTTGTTTCAAATGTAACTAACCATTGTTCTCTCCATCAAACAACGCGGCAGTTCTTGATTGTTTGAACAAGACGGCCCAGACTAAACCAATTGAACGAGCCCTCAAGTTATAAGATAATTTGTGAACTAGTATAAAATATTAGTGAAACTACAACGGAAAGACCGCAGCTTTGTACTGTCTACAAAATTATTTCATGGAATCCTAAGTGTAATTTGAAATTGAACAAATTTCGTCTGTTTCAAATTTTAATTAGCGTTTTAATTATTTTTATAGCGTCGAGAGCGTCCGTTTCGCTTTCTAAATAACCAAACAAAGAACTACATATGTCTACATGTTTTAAAATGCAGTTTTACTAGCTATTTTGCTATAAATTTATCTATTATAATTCCAGCGATAAAGTTGCATACTAATTAGGATGAAAAGCCATCCATCCTTTACAATAGAAGGCATTTAAAACAACTGTTATGTACTAAATACATAATTACTGAGTCTCAGAAAAGAAGAGGCCTATATTTAGCAGTAGACTGTGAAAGCCTGCTGATGATGATGAGTCTCATAATTTAAATTTCAAGGTAGTAGAGAAACGCTGATTTCAGCACGAAAGGGCCAGCTCGACCGGTATGGTACTACCCTCGCACAGAAGATCATTGTAAAATGACAGCGTTCGTGCTGTCGTGTTTCGTTGGTAAGTGCGAGACCGGAAGCCCAATGATGCAGAAGCATTACTAGGCCGCCAAAGTATGGGTCACCATGCCGCATTGTTGAAATGTCTGCATTCGCAATGAGTATGGTGACCACTGCTCTTGGATGCTTTCCATCAGGCAAAGTATATAGTCATTTTAGCAGACCATACTTAAAAAAAACTAACAGAAACATTTATCCAGGATATGTAATGCTCGTATTAACTTTATGCTCACAATTAATTTCTTTCTATCTTTTTCTTTTTTCTTTTTTAAAAGACAACTCCCGCATTAGGAATATACATTCCTGTATCACGTGGATCTTTACAAACATACATGAAACGGACACAAAATACACCCAGACTTAAAACAACAATTTATGGATCACACAAAGTGTTGTTCCATGTAGGATTTGAACCCACAACACTTGACGCAGTTGGGAACGGTGTGACGACCACTGAAACCACTAGGCCAACCGTGTAGTCAAAACTTCAAAACTATCTTAGCGACTTTCACATTTTTTTTAATTTATATTTTGCTAGCGTGTCCAAATTAACATAGTTAACATCAGGCTTAGACCACTAGAAGTTGATCATAGTTGAAAAAAGACACTGACGAAGTTTCGTGTGTCAGCTAGTACTCTAAATGAATAAAAAAATGTGGAAAAACTTTAAATGATTAGTTAAGAACATTAGACTATTTATAAAGCAATGTAGGTTAAATGTGATGATGTAATCGTTGCTTAGAAATATGTTCAGCAGTTATCTTACAAGACAAACATCCTCCAGTGACCACCAAAAGGATGTTGAAGTCAAGTTTTGTTCAAAAATCAACACTTTAAAGGCAGACATACCTATCTCCAAGATCAGGTTATAAGAAATATGAACATCATCAGCCTATCGCAGTCCACTGCTGGACATAGGCCTCTCCAATTTCACGCCACTTAGTTCGATCTATGGCTTCTCGCATCCAGCTCCTGCCAGCCGTCTTGCGCAAATCATCGCTCCACCTGGCTTGTGGACGTCCTACACTACGTTTGCCGAGACGCGGTCTCCACTCAAGAACTCGTTTACCCCAACGGTTATCGGTTCTTCGGCAAATGTGGCCAGCCCACTGCCACTTCAGCTTGCTAATCCTGTGGGCTACGTCGATGACCCTGGTTCTTTGTCGGATCACCTCGTTTCTAATGCGATCCCTTAGAGAAACGCCGAGCATATACCTCTCCATTGCACGCTGAGCGACTTTAAACTTATGGACCAGTCGAACCGTAAGTGTCCACGTTTCGGCTCCGTAAGTCATTACGGGTAGGACGCACGCATTGAAGACTTTCGTCTTTAGGCACTGTGGGATCGATGATGAGAAGACCCGACGAAGTTTCCCAAACGCTGCCCTTTGAAGAAAAGAAATATGAACATTTAAAATAAAAAAAATAATTTCAAATGTTCATACATTAACAGTTAGGAGCTAAGTTTGATTTACCCGCGATATATTGTTCACTTATAATGGGAATAATCATTTCATGGACTTGACGTGGAAGCTTCATTTTTCTGCAGCGTTTATACAACTGTACATACATATAAGTGGATGATGGTTTATACTTAATGCGTTTACGCTTTCCTACGAAAATAGGCAGACATAGAATAAAATAATCCTAAAAACATATTTTTTTCTTTCTACTGAAACCTAAAAGCAAAGACTTAATCCATACTAAGATATTTATATCAAATAATGAGCTCTCCATAATATTAGTATGAACTTCTTAACCATTAGCAAATACGCGAATGGTTATCAATCTATGTCTATAGTAATTACTGATAAATTGTGTGGTCTATAAACAAACTTAAGATTCTTATTACATAATCTTGCTTCAACTCTTAATAAAATTCTTTACTAAGTAAAGCTCGCAAATAGTTTTCAGTTGCGAAGCGCCTACTTAAATTCTGTACGCAATAATTACATAATCATACAAAAGTTGCGTAGGCAGATGATGAAGGCGTTTCGTATAATATACATACATCGTAATGTTTAGCTGTTTATTGTTTACTTACTTTACTTGGAAAGTGCGTAGCACAAAAGAGGTCAAAAGTCATTACAGAAGCGAACTAACAAGCATACATAAAGTGGTTCTCACAGTTTTATTTCCACTTGTTTATATCATCGCGACCAATCGTATTACAACCATTCCTAGAATTATATTTAATTATAGTTGTGCTGCAAATTGCTATTGTGTGATTTATGCAATGCTTTCCACGTTATTAATCTAACAGTATCTGGAGCGACAAAACAAACAGACAGAGTACGATTAGATAACAGAGCAGTCTCAACAAAAGGCCCAGATCAGACCAGAGCTTTCAATCAGTTCAGAGGTCAGATCTTCAATTTCGTGATTCTCTCGAGTCCTTGTCGAACACTTCAACAAAGTTGGCAGGTAAGTATTTTAACAAAGTTTTCAACAAACTTAAATGTAGTTAGTTTTTCTGTTTAGGGAATCGATCTTCTTTTTTATGTTTCTTTTTATTATAGACAACCCTCGCACTAGGAAAATTAACTGTGTCACAGGGGCTTTACAAACATTTATTGAGACGAACACTCTTTAGAAACACACACATTTTTTACCGGTAATTTCCGGAAAATTAACTTAACTTTGGGATTTCTAGAATGTTTTTCTGTAAAAATTAAAATCCTAGTGACCGGGTTAAAGAAAGAAGAAGTATACATTTTTGTCATGTTCACAAAACCCAATACCTAAATTATAGATACTTACTAACTCGTTTAACATATTTGTTTTCTAATAAACAGTTATTTTTATATTATTGGATCTGATTTACATTCAAGTTATTATATCAAAATATCTTACATTTGAAAAAGAGCAGAGAAAGACTGACAGGTAGGTCATGAATAGATTTTATGAAGGTATGTTTTTACCAAAGAGAAACGGAACCGATGTAACAGTTGAACTGAAATTCTTATAGGTATATATAAATTGTATTATATAATAAAAAACAATTTTATGTATTCTAAACCAGGAATATTACACAATATGTATGTATTATTCAAAATTATTATGAGCTGCCAACTTATTTTCTTAGTCATGAGTCATCAAAACTTTATAAGTTTTACGTTACTCTGGCGTACAAACTTCAAAGTTTATACAGACTTTGGAATTCTCGATTTTAATTAAGCTCTTTCATATCCGTTAACATTTTTACTTCCTAGAACAAGCCTACATCTATCTATCCACCTCGCATTCAAAATATCAACATCCCAATATGGGTATAACCCCTTATCTTCTAGGGTGTCAATAAAGTTTTCTTAGACATGAGTCGTTTACTTTTCCATATAAAACTAACCTTCGGCTCACAAAGGTTAGGGAGGTGGTGACATTGGTACCATGCGCCGCATAATAAAGGCTCCTTGCACAACCAGGACAGACTCTCGGTGGGCCAACTATTTGTTAACAGTTTTTTTATTATTTGTTCCACGTCACAATTCATTTTCTTATTATTATATAAATAATTTACTTATTAGTTTTCTCCAAAGTCCAAGTTACAAATTTCGGGAATTTTCATCACTACATATTACATACAGGCCTATGTCCAGCAGAGGACTGCGTTAGGCTGATTGATGATGATGATATTATGCCATTCACGACACTTCCGTCGTAAGTACACTTCATCAACGGTTTTTTAACAGTTCACGGATGCTGGATATAGGCCTGTCTTTAGCAAGAAAAGGCTCTGTATACTTAGTAAGAGTTTAACAAGCTAACAGAAACTTGCATTAAAAGTGATAAAATCAATCAAATCAAAAATACTGTCGAGCTCAAACACTCAAGCTCGTTTTTAGTATCATAATACTAAAACCTAACCTAAAAACGATTATTTTTGAAACAACCCTCACTCGCTTAAAATAAATCCTAATTTCGATTAACGGACACTGCGCTGCAAAACGTAAGCCAAATGCAAACGCGTACTCAGGCGGCTCTTTGCACCATTACACTGAACATGAACACGATGCCGCGACGACTAAATATTTATGAGGTTATTGTAGACGGAGCTTGTTCCACGATAACATCTGTGTGGTTGTTGATAATTATGCCTTAAATACACTTTCACTGGTCCAAATTCACATACGAAACTGTATGATATCGCTGAATCTTCACTGTCAATTGAATTGGCATTTAAATTGTTATGTAAATAGCGATAGTTATCGTTACTCTTAATGATTGTATTTCAACCGTTTAATGCATATTAATTACTTTTTGAATAGCAGTTTCAGACCCAAGGAAGGGATGAGTTTTCACCTCAGAGTGGTGCTTCAATAGTTTATTGCTTGCTGTAAAATGAAATAAATATTGGTAAAATAAATTCATTTTGTTTGAAAAGAATGTATTTACTTATACTTGTTATTAGATAGAATAAAGGATTTCCATTGCTTTTTTACATTTCATTAAATTTATTACCCAACTTTTGTAAAAGTTTAGTAATAAATTTTAAACTCAGGATGACTTGTGACTAAAGATAAAGTGTTCTAGTACCCTGATGTTATATTCTTATCGCTATATAAGAAAGAGTTTCAGTAGATATAACACAATTAATATTGGAAATAAACGGCAGCAAAAGTAGATTTATTTCAAGGACATTTCGCAAAGTATAAAAGAGTTATAAAAGATAATATAATTGTTTTTGTATAACGTCACAAGCAAAGCAGTTCATTAAATGACCACTTAAATCATCAACGCGGTCGTACAGTTATTAGCGTTGAATACTTCATATCAATCAGTTGCTCTGAAATTATCTACAGAAATAGCAGTGGCACAAATTGTAATTTAATTAAAGGACATAATAATTATCCGTTTCCTCAGAATTGCCAACGCCATCAACTTCTCGTTAAGCAGAAAGCGTTTAAAAATAAATAAAAGCGTTTACCATTTATCCTAAGGTCAAATCGATTTCGAGGAGCTCATTCTGAGTGAATATGACATTTCGGGCATATCTTTCTCACGGTCTGTCTGATCGAGATGCAATTACGTGTTGAGTTTTTGCATCGAATCAAGTCAAAGGATCCTTTCTCCCGAGACGTGCAACCGAGTCCGATTATCGATTCTTCACAGTGACATAGTGCCTAACGGTTATGTAATAAGCAAATGTTATAAAAGGTAAAAATGCAGATGACACAAAAACAAGAAATATTTCCACTTTGTCAAGACCGGTTAGATAGTTAACATAAATTAGTTTATCTTGCATGTCAATCAGACTTCACTCTATTGTACTCGAATGTGATATAATTAGTATATGTAGATAAAGTTTGTTATTTACGAATTAGATATTTTTTTTACATAACACTTCTTACTTATCTATTAAAAAAATTAAATCTTAATATAGATCTGTATTGACTAGAATAGGTCATAAATAAATAAATAATAAAATTAATGCAGTAATTTAAAATACGGACAAATTATAATTTTTATTAGTGGTTACCAAAAAGGTCAATATTTTTTTTATATTAATAGATCACAGTATTATGACTTGAATAAAACATAAGATCGACGATGAAATATCTAATACACGGAGAGAAGAGTAAAAAATCTACAATTTTTAAAATACAAGATGTCAATTCTTCTCACGCATTTAAAAAGATGAAAAATGGAAGTTTAGAATGTTAAAATTTTAAATATGTTTCCATTAAAAGAAAATTTATGTGAAATAGCAGTTCCAAATCCACTGCCACATAAATTTTAGTTTGTCTATATAAATGCGTGTAATTTACTACGTACGTACTTTGTAAAATATAATCAATATACTCAAAAGTATATTCCACATTTAACTAGCAGCTTCACAAATATTCTATTCAGTAGGAATGAATTCTAATAGCATCTTAAAAATACAAATTAATAAAATTACGTGTTTATTTCAATTTTAACAACAATACATTTAACACGACATGTCAATATTAAGTAGGACAACTAGCTCTGTATCCCACATGGTTAGCTTGGGCCCATCAAGTACTGTTAAGGGGAATTAAAGTGACATCTTGCCGTAACGGGCTAACGTTTTTGTAGCCGCATCGCAATCATCGTGATTCGATTCCAGATACCGTGAATCTAACAGGACGTACTTACACATGTTTTTCTCTACAGTACGAGAGGTCAAGACAAATTAGACGGTTCTTACACTACTTAGGAGCGTGTTAAGTATTTACGTGAGGCCTTCATTAGGTTAAACTTTAAGAGAATACTTGTGAATATTTATCTCATGGCGTAAAATACACTGTTGTTTCATTCATTTACACATTGTCATTGCATATGATGTTATATGTCCCAGCTGGCTTAAGGCATTTATGTATAAGAATATGTGTTTTTTTGCCCTATATTCTCATCAGGAGAAGTTAAAGATAATAGAACGCCATTCTCTACGATCCTAGCATCGACTTTCATTCACGTCTGCCGGTTATGGATTCATTTAACCTAGATCTTCTTCGGATACTCTTAATTTGTTCCGCTGTATACATTTGTTAGCGTTTAATTATAAATGTTAAATCTGTTAGAGTTTACAGTAATTCTATTGATATGATAGAGACCTAGTATTATGTAGTATTACAATTTCGTTTCAGAAGAGTGACGCAATTCATCTATATAGAAATAGAACGACCAAAGAAATTTCAGAATTTATTTACTTGTTTTTACATTTTGAGACAACAATTTGCAATTCACAATGCATTTTTTATGTATAGGACTGTAGAAGTGAGTCCACTATGCCTGGTAGAAAATATGAGCAGAATCCAAAAGTAATGGTCTTTATACTCATTAAAGGCCATAATGCAGCATGGAGCCCCAAACCATGGCAGCCTATTATGGCAACTGAGGTTTCTGCATTATTGCACTCTCCAACAAAACACGACAGCATAAATACCGACGTTTTAGGTTGGTGAGAGGGTAGTACCGCCCGAATCGAGTCGGCCCGATCCTACTGAAATCAGCAGGGTTCCACTACCTAGGTAAGGTACAATTATTTTAAAGCCATAACAACTTTCTACAATAACTGGTTGTAACCAATAATCATTGATAACCAAGTTGAGGTGTTGATCCAAATCAGATATATTGAGTATCTAACACGGGTAGAAAATATTTTCAATCTCAAGGGCTATAGATTATGTCTTTCAAAATTTTAGCTAGCAAATTGAAGTGCTATCCGAAACTTAATGACAGATATACACAGTTCGCAAGAAAACAAATTGTCCTGGAGTTTTTACATATCAACAACTGAGGTAGATCACAACAATTACACATAACTCATGAGTGTATAATGAAATGGTATGACTGAACACGATAGCTCATCACAATTATCTCTGTCACGAACATGAGATTTTGTACGTCTCGTTTAGTAACAGTCTGACTAACGAGCCAACTTAAAAATAAATTACAGTGAACATCGGTGTGTATTGCAATATGTATGTATGAAAATAAATGATCACCGAGGCTTTACCCCCATCTGTGGCTTAAACATAACCATAATTAATTATTACTCAAAAAACACAGTTTCTCAATGAGGATATTTAAAATTCTACATTATTTACAGAAAGAAAATGACGAAGATGTCGATTTCAATATAGGAATAAGTTCCCTAGACATTTCGTCAGCAATTGTTAATGACATAAAAACTGAAATATCGACAATGAATGACAAAATAATATTATGGACTAAAGTTAATTTGTTCTATATTCTCACTCTTACTACATACTAAATAAAAGAAAAACCTTATTACACATCGTGGATTATATCTATGGGGGAAACCAAGCAAAAAAATGCGCCTTGCATCCTACCTCGAAGGTTGAATGAAAAACGAGTGCATCGTCATAATATAGTCGCTTTCTCCGGAAACGATTTATTTTATAGAAGAGGCATGTTTGTAGATAACCTCACAACAAATAATTTTATCATAGCTTCCATTGGCTCTGAAGCCGGCCTACACTCGCATGTGAAATCGCGCCGTGAATAAACGCCGTGATACGCGCGAGAACTGTGTCCCTCTACACTAGCAAAACTTCACAGTCTTGTTCGCGACTATGATGGACGACGACGTGATTTCTGCTGCTGCTGTGTCACTGCTTGCCATTGCGTATTATTTTTTCTATATGCATTATTTCTATATGATCTATAACTCGACATAAGTGATTCCTTGTTTTTCTTTAACTCAATTCATCATCTTTCTAGCCTTTATTATTCCCAAGATTTGGGGTCGGCTACTAGTTCAACCGATGTTACCTGAATATCAGTTATTACACGGAGCGACTGGCATCGGACCTCCGCAACCCTGAGAGTAAACTGAATTCGAAGATTGAACTAGTAGTCATTATAGTTGAGGACACTGACTCTCCAATAGCGATTGCCATAGATGTTCATGACAACCGTGACAACTTAACGTCTCCGAGGCACGGGCGGGAGACACGACCATATTCCATACTCCGACTGCTATTAAGTATTTCTTGTAAGAAAAACCCAACTGCAGTCCGACCCTGGAATCGAACCTGAGACCTATTGATCTGCAGTCGCTTACGCTAACCACTAGACCAGCGAGGCAGTCTCTAACTCAGCGGTCCAGGTATCATGGATCTTATTCTTATTTTTATGGTCCTGATGTTTCGACTGCCAGAGTATAGGCTCAGCTTGATAACACTCAATGAGTTTCAGTTTCAGATCATTATTCCACGTAGTATTCATATTTAGGTCAATCACCAACGCACGCACAGCTACTCCCTACGATGTCTTGTACGCTAATGCGGAAAACTGCGAGCGTGGATGCATTCACGTTCGAGCGCCGCAAACCCCTTCGCGGACCAAAAAACCGACACTGATCGGGGACTGTGTTACCAGAACATTTTTTTCTCGAATTGCTTCGCCGGAGCGCTCATGTAGCCCCGAGATAGCCCCATCATGGCGCACTGGTAGTTAAGGCGGAAAAGTTTAAATAAATTCCTGAGCTTAATATTGCTCTTATATTTATTAAATTCGTACTATTATTTAACAATAATTTGTTTGTAATTAACAGACAGTGAATTTCCAAAGATAGTATTATTTATGAATCTGTAGAATTTTTAATATAATCTTTATATAGAGAAATTGATAATAAAATATAAATAAATAATATAGCCAAATCGGCTACCTGTAGTCAGCTGATAAAATAATATCGCAGCTCGGTAAGGGAGATAGCCCCATATCGGGGAACCGTGCGAAGCTTGAACGAGAAGGCGTGAACAACATCTACACTAATGATTCGCAGTAGTCGCGGGCTTTCACTGCCGTTCGCGCCGCGAGTGTAGAGCTGGCTTAAGCTATAGACGGTCGAGAGATGTTTACGAAAAACTGATTTTCATGACCTTTTTTTGACCTTCATAAGTTTTTATGCCGGCACCATATCAATATCGATTGTCAAATATTAAAAACAACGCTGTAATAAAAGTGTATACAAAAATTCAGCTGACTAGGAATTTTTCCGCAGATAAAATCTAAACTGACTAGGCTATCTGTAATAAAAATTGAATGGGGTATTTTAATTAATATTTACGTACTGTGACAAAAGTTTCTCTTGAAAGGGGAGAGTTACACCAGGTGATACAAAGTTAGAATAATGTTGTATTTTATTCATAGGCATAGCATTATAAAATATAAATTTCAAAAGACAAAGCCTTAGAAACTTCACTAGTAGATATTTATCTAGTTATTTTTAGATCACTATCGTCCATTTGTGTTAAAAAATAGTGACGATTCGATGAACTCCCGCCCGTTGACCAACCAGGTTCCAAGAAAGTATCGTTTTAAACGAAAGCATTGGCCTTGGTTGGTAGGGATTTAGTGTGTCACTATTAAGTATTTTTTAACGCGAACAGACCGTAGCTTAGTATTTTTCCCTTTTTGCAGTCATCTAAGTGCCGTACCTCCAAGATGCGGATGCACACTGAACAGTAGACAAGGCTCGTCGCCGGGTTCCCGGCAGCACTCGAGCACGTCGCGACAAGTCGTGTCCGGCGTCACAGGCACGTGAGTCGGCGCCCAACCAGCGCCGCTCTCGCACCACACTCGCACTATCATCTATAACAGAATAATTACAAAATAACAATGAGCACCACAACTCTACGACCTATGAAATATCTACACGATCTATGTACATCAATTATTGTCTAACCTGATTGCTTAATAGTGAAATTAGGAATCCAAATCTTTGATCACTTTCCACAGCCATCTAACGAAAATCAGTAGAATTAGATAATACACGCTAAGTCTGCATCGCACATGTAAAACTCTAGTTAAAAGTTTACAAAAAATATGTGTTTATGTTATACATACACCTAAACATCATATTATCCTTTAGAGACTGTTTATCATCAGGTTGCAACCACTAAACCTGTACAAAAAAGCACGAAGCCGTCATACGACTTCTAACATAAGTGAAAACTCAAAACTATAAACGAACATTTGTTTAACCTCACCTAAACCTATTTGCTCGTTAAATAAAATGGCGAGTTCCATGATTTTTGTTCACCCAAAAAGTGCTCTACGCGCCTAAAGAAGTTTACACTTAATTTTTTTTCGTAAATAATATAAGGATAATATAAGTTCTTTCAGGACAAGACCAATTTCAATTTTCTTTATACAACATTTACATTACGAGGATTGAAATTATATTATTTTATGGATATACTCAATATTCGCGTATTGAGGGGAAAACTTGAAATATTCAGTTTAAAAATCCCAGTGAATAGAATTCAAAAGTTTTATTTTCATAGTGGCACAGTAACATATACAACAGCAAAATTTTTGTTTTAATCATGTATTTCGTGTTCAGCTCATTCACATACTCTACATAAAATTTACAACTGAGCTTTTTGTAATTCATGAGCAAAGTTTTGGCAAATAATTTCAAAGTTTTATTTTTTTTAAGCTTATTATTTTCATTAAGCTTGCAATGCTTTTGATAAACTCACAAAATGCACAATAATTTACTCTTTATTTGAAATAGCAGCTGAGTCTAAACTTTGATTGATAGTGTCAATACAGATTACCCGTGGGAATATGTTCTGTTCATGATTTTGTTATCTCATCTATAAATAGTATATATATTTTTGTTTCTTAATCAATAAATTTCATTTGGGGAAATCTCTCTTTTATCATTTTAATGTTTAATGGGTCAGGAGCTAGACAAAATAAAAACTAACTCCTAATTTAATTCATGTAATTTAATTATAAATGCTTATTGCTATTTTCTATTTAGTTTTTTATTTTCTGTCTTGTCGTCTTCAGCATCAAACCAAAGATGTAGATTGTAAATTGAGATTTGATCTACGCATGTGTCAATACAGAATAATTAGTACATGACAGGTTTTCTGTGCCCTCCAAAACAATATAAATCTAACATAGTACATGCTTCTTAAAATACTAGTCGTCGAAACGTAAAACAAGCAAGCCAACATCGGTAGCTATCAAAGCAACTGCTGTTGGCTTACTTGTTTTGCCACAGATATAGGTGACAAAAAGACATCAATCTCAGTTTAATACCCTATAAAGCCTGTCTGAAGATTCATGAAACATGTATAGGGCTATAAAGGATGGTCAGTAAGGCCTTGTCATGAGATCTCGGTGACCATTTCAGTAGAAAACTGCCTATGTTACAATGTAGACTAAAAGTACAGTCATTAAAGTACATATAAATGTAAAACACGTTCAGAGACCACTAACCATGGGATAGTCGTACAATTACTTTTATTCAAAGATGCAGGATGTAAAAAGATTTATGAAGTTAAAACTTCTTTAGGCGCGTTGAGCACTTTTTGGGGGAAAAAAGTCATGGAATTCGCGTCACCGTCACCAAATGCTTGCCGTGAGTTATATTTTGTAACTTCTTTTTATAGCGCATTTTATTAAAAGGGCAAAGAGGTTCATTTCAGGTGGGCTTAACAACTGTTTTGAATTTTCACATCTGTCTGTAGCCCTCATGACTGCCTTGTTATTTTTTAAAATACAAGTTGATCAAGCTATTCTGCAAAACAATAAAAAGTAGGAATCATATTGTTAAACAATTCACATAGGAATTTAGGCGCAATGAAAAAATAAAAGAAAATATTAATGGTTGTATAGTTTGTTTTTTGATAATGGAAGCATATAATGCTTACATTATCTGGATTTAAAACTCCAAGATCTACTGAAGATGAAGAGGCTATAAGTTATTTTTTAAGGAATAGGGGGCAAACGAGCAGATATACCGCCTGATGATAAGCGATTCTCGGCACCCATGGACGCCCGCAACACAAGTGCGTTGCCGGCCTTTGGGAGATGGGGAGGGGACTTAGAGTATAGGCCTCCGGTATCCTCACTCACTCGGTGAAATACAACGCAAGCGCTGTTTCAAACCGGTTTTCTGTGAGGCCACGGTATCACTCCGAGTTGTCGAGCCGGCCCATTCATGCCAAAGCGTGGCTCTCCCACTAGTGTACAATAACAGATTACTGATCATTAATTTTAATAAGTCTGTGATAGTACATATTTTTATGTGGGAGTTCCAATCTTGTTTCGATATTACGCTATACTAATTTAATGGGCTAGGTTATAGCATTTTAGATTTCAAACATGAAACGAAAAACAAACATTATTTGAGGAAAAACGTAGGTATTTGGGGTTCTAGAAAACTTTTGCGGTGTATGATGATTTACTTGTGCGAATAACAATAACTACTTAATTTTATGAACATCTTTTCGAGAAAAATTGAGAAAGTGTCGTAAGAAGAGAAAATCAAGAAGCTAATTTTATTACCACACCAAAATGCCGGAACAGAAAATATCTGAGTAATAGAGTTATAAACCAGTAATTAGACAAACCGTTAGTTTATTCGCTCTCGCAATATTTCATCGCACAAACAAACTGGGATTCATTACAGGCATTTGTTCCGCCTACAAATAAAGTAGGCGACCACTTTGGTCATATATTAAAAGCTAAATTAAGCAGCACTAGTATTAGCACAACGGACTTCGACACGTAATTTCAAAGCATATTTAACAATAGGCGAGAGTTACGGTAATGTGCCTGTAAAGGCCACCGCACACAATACACATTAAAGATTCAAACGATAGATAAGAAGTAGAATCTTAAATTGGAACGCATTTTAATATATTGGCTTGAAACTGTATCAAAATGTAATAACAATAATACTACACAAAATACGCTATTTAGTTTCGAACTAACCAAAATTTGTACATAGAAAACACACATACTCCGGAACAAATAATCGTAAATTAAAGAATAACCATTGGTCCGATCCGCGAATCGATCCCGAGATTTCAGCACAACAGTCACAGGCGCTGCTTATGCATTACGGAGGCAGGACTGCACAGTGTTTTAAAATTAAATCTTAAGTTTTACCCGATTGATGTCTTATGGAATTTCAAATAGTGAGTACTACTACACAGGAAAACTTTTCCCGAACGGTTTAATTACGAAACTCGAAAGATGACGTTTTTTATGTACTTGTTGGGACTATCTAAGAAGGCGACTAGGTGCTACGACAAATAAACAGGATAGATGTAAGTATTAAGAATATAAACCAGCAATTGTGAAGACAAATCTGTACTAGAAGACAAATATGTAAGAACGTTATTCACTACCCTATAATTTGTTTTTTTGTTATATACGTAAAAACTTTTTTTTTTTTCTTCTCATTCTTAAATACCCTGCACCAGCTTTGAATGAAACCTGTCCATCCAAAGGTTGCCTGGAAGAAATTGCAATGAGTAATAAGGCCGCCCCTTGTACATCACATTTTCATTTTTTATCTTTTTTTTTATAATTTATAGAATTGTATATTGTGTGTAAACCTTGGTGTACAAATAAAGTATTATCTATCTATCTATCTATCTACCCTAAGGTACTTAAGAATCTCTACAATGTCCAAGGAAGCTTTAATTTGGATTTTAGATTTCTTATACACATGTTAATTGAACGTTGTGCTAACCTGTAAGAAACTCGAATCAGTTTTCACTGAAAATTGAAACATAGCACAGTATCGTTAAATATTTCCATTGTAGATAACAAAAGCAGCATGAAAGCGGTGAACCTTAATAATGCCAAATAAATACCATAAGACCACCTAATACGGGCCGTCCTTATTTCAAACAACATTTACCGCAAAAGCATTCATTCGCTAATTTGACCATTCATACAAAAGTCTCAGGAATTATATGAACGTGTAAATTACGAAGCGGTTTTATTTGCAACTATAAGAACAAATAAAATAACACATTTACATTTTATTCCTTTGTAGAATCACAACCAAGGATTCAGAGGCAATATAAAAGAGCTAGCAGTATTTAACTTTTCTGATGCAGCTTTAAGCTGTTAAAGTTTCATCTGAATTGAAATTTGCAATTTTATAAGAATATTTGTCTGCCTCTCTCACTGATTTTTCATCCCACTTGCAATAGTGACAGAGAATAGGTAAAAAATGAATAATCTTAAAATATACTTTTGGATCGCTTATCGCTTAATAGTAATCTTAACTAAAACCTAATTCTGGTTAAGATAAGAGACGATGACATTCTCGTCACGTGTTGAACCAATTAGTGGGCAACATCAAGACAATCATAGGTCACGGTATCAACAGCGTGACAAGGTAGTCTTTTTTTATATTCATTACGAGCATAAAAACCTGCTTTTTCAGGCAATATCATATTAATACATTTAATTCATGACATTACATTTAAGAAAACTTTTCTATATCTCGTGTATCTCAATCCTACCATGGAAAGAATCCTCTATATTCCGTATTGTGTAACTACAAATCTGCCAAACGAATGTATTTATGTTTAACAGGTTACATTATTACACAGATAGGTAATAAATACAACCAACCGACTACGGTCAAAATCCCAGAGGCTATTCAATTAGTAATAAGAAAATCGATAGAAAACATAATTGGTCATTCATGTTGTAAGTTATAAACAGACAAGTAACATATTTCTATATTACAAAATAAAATAATTACGTGGTCGAAATTCGACCATTATCGATTATTAAATTTTTGTATTTTTAGTTTTCTGCACTCTTCCTTCATAGAAACTTTAACTGTACCAAATTTCATACTCCTTCGTTCACATAAATTTATTAAAAAGGGGTAAAAAGTTATTGCTTCACATATTAATGTAAAGAGAAACAGTCAATAATAACAGTTAATGTATTTAAAATCTTAAACGCTGGGTTGGAGTTCAGTAGCTTTCCCTTATAGGTTCATGTTAAGCAACGTTATTATAGAGATTCAAAAAAGTGTTTTCTATTTGAACACGTCGTATTATACAGCTTATGGGATACAGTACACCGAGGAAGCAACTCATTTACATTCCAACGATAATTTGTGAGATTTTTTCTAATTAGCACTGGTGCTCACTTTCCGTGTTGCGAGAAGACGGTCATTACGAAGATGCGCGGGAACTTAGTGTTATCGTGTAAAATTAAATCATTAGATGTTCCTATTTTTGAGGTTGTCATCCTTATTGATTAAACAAATAAATACAATTTTAATTAAATTTAAGCAACTAATTCACGTAATCCACTAATAAAACCTGTTTAAGGTCCTATATTTTTAATTGTTATATCAGTAAAACCTAATTGTAACTCTTTTGATAAACGATATTTACCTATTGGGTAGTCACAACAAATTTATTTATAGTCATTTCACCCAATCCTATCATAAAAAATTTTTCCATCTACCGTATTGAAATCAATTGAATCGTAAATCTGCCAAACGAATATGTTTAAGTTTAACAGGTTACATTATTAGAAAGACAGGTAATAAATACAACCAACCAACTACGGTCAAAAGGCCGGAGGCTATTCAATTTGAAGAAAGAAAATCGATAGAAAACATGATTGATCATTCGTGATGTAAGTTATTCACTTTCCAATCGTATACACAGTCATTTTGTTTTCTAAATTTAGGACAGAGACAAGTTCTCCTATTTTTATTATATCTTACAATACAATATCTTTATATATCATCTGAGAGGAAATTCGATTTGTTCATTTTAACAAGATATCTATCTATTCTAATATGTTCTACCAGTCTATTCAAAAATCTGTAAAATTAAAATCTATTTCTAAATATAAGTTCTAAATATTGACCGATAACTTTGACACCCTCCCTATTCTTCAATATGTCAGAAATGTTATACGATAATTCTTAGATTAGATGTACATAAACTGCACAAAAATTGGTGGCAAATTCTTGGTTCCAAACCAGTACAGTATTTATTTTAAAAATTCTAGTTTCATCTGAATTTTGGAAGTGACTAACTCACTTATAAATCATGCAAATCTATTTCTACTTCTATCACACAAAACTTCAAAATTACAGTTTTACCATTATCGATGCAAAATGTTTGTACTTGAAAATAAATTAACACTTGCACTTTCATATTTCGATATTAATTTGACAAAACTTGTTTATAAATACTATGTTGAATTAATCAGGAACATCCTTTTTTTATGTGGAAATTCGTTTTTTGCTGAATACCGTATCTTTTTTTACAGGTTTGATTTAATTTCATATCTTTCTAATTTCAGGGATACGGTTTAAATGGCAACTCGATACCTTCGCGCGTTCCCGAAATAAAAGGTTTTGACAGACAGAAATAAGGACAACAAAGTGATCTTATAAAGTTTCCATTTTTTTCTTTTTGAGGTATGGAATCCGAAAAAGATCACATCGTTTTTAATTCAAATATTAGATTAATGTAATAAAACGGTACATTTTGCTGAAAGCTTCATTAGAACTTTCAAACAGAGTACTTGCATACCAAATTATTCCAATCACTGAATTCAATCATATCCACCGAATTATTCACCGGGTTATTCCATGGCAAAACTATCAATCAAAAATATTTTAACTAGAGTTCATCATTAAATATACTTTGTAATTTTTGGTGTTATTTGTTTTTTCTTTATATTTATATTTTTGTTTAATTACCGTTCAATACTTCAAGCGAAGAGTTTACACTCACTTTTTATTCAATTTACGAACAACATGCAATATTCCTTCATTCTACGTAAAGGTAATTTAAAAACTAAAGTGAACTAGAGTGTGATAAATTTTCAATACTACAAGTTCTCTAGGAAATTTTCTACATGAGGGTAAAGCTGAAGAAAACTATGGAAGGCATGCAATTTACAATGGAGGCGGTGCTAACGAGTTGGGAACTAGCGCGCATACTACCGTCAGTTCTCTACTCATACACCGGTAGAGTGCTGAGGACAAATCACATTAATGGAATACGCTACCAACTTGTGGCGTCACAACTTAATATAAAGTCATTATATTTAATGAACAGAGTACTAAGTACTATTAGTTAATTTATTAAAGGAGACAAATTGGATGGTCGATTACCTGTTACTAAATAAATCACTACTTTTAATTCTGGAGCTTAATCTATGTGTTTCTAGGAAGAAAAGATAGTCAATACTTTTAGGTACATTTAAAACGTTCTGATTTGCCGGATTATATTTCTTGTTAAGAAAATAATAAGCCTCTTTAATCTTTACCTTTTTTTAATAATTAGAGTATAATGAAATCGGAGAAGCTTTGTCGCTGTGGACTATAATAGGCTGATGATGGTATTGAAGGCTCTTACTTATTTGTTGCACTTCTTAAATCTGATTTATTCTGTCAGTATCGTAGTGTCGTAAAAATTCCAGCAATTAGATTAAAAATAACATCATCGTCATCATTCAGAACCTTTAACAAACAGTCCATTAGACATAGTAAAAATAACATAATCCTCACTAATTGACATAGATAAGAAAATAAGTGGATAGTGGACGTATTTGACAGTAGAAATTATTGCACTGTTACGTTGTGATTGCAGGTTTGGTCACTACTTAGACCATTTCTTTCTAGTCTTATACATCGTTAATTTGTTTATTTTCTTTTTGAAAGTTTAATGAAAACTTAATTATTGATGATTAAGTTTTTCGAATCAAACCTGTTTTCTATGTAATTGTAGTAGGTACGAGGAATTTTCAACCATTAATATATTTATTTCATGTGCTTGTCTTGTTTATAGAGTTTTGTGTTTTGCAGTTATGATTTACGGCTTTGTGAACTTATTACTAATATAATTTGTAGTGTCACTGGTTCTATGTACTGACGTGTTTCGCGGCAATTCCTTTTCTGTAATCGCTTGACTGTACAGATACTATTCTCTTCCTTTATTGGCTAATATTTTAATTTGACCACGTGACTAAGCATTGAGTATACATTTGCGAGTTTTCTATTTAAGTTTGTATTTTTAAAATGCAACTTGGCTGGGGGGACTCATCTTCAAAGTTGTCACGAAGGTTAAATATATATGATACTTGTGACTAAATGTATATTCCCGGTATATGTACGTTCAAACACATATATTGAATTGTTTGAACGTTTACATAGCAATAAATTTCCTAATTACTTTGATTTTTACAGTACCGCTAACTATTATATACCTACACCTATATGGTTACCAACCATAGGTATAAAATAACAACATAAACAATGCAATATATTTAAATGACAAGTAGCTTTCTATCTATCCATACACTTGACATTCCCTGACCCTAATTCATTCAAGTACTTTGTGTAATCATTCAGCCAGAACAGGAATACCTCTCATCCTTGAATAATCAAGTTGGAGAGTATCTGGGTCTAGTCTTCTTAAGGATATTGACCTGATTAAACCGGAGGCAGACCTCTAAAAGGCTCTACAAGGCATGATGAAAACCATGAGCAGAATTCAAGAGTGGTGGTCACCATACTTATTGCAAATGCAGACAATGCAATAATTTAACATGCTGACCCACAATATAACAGCCAATTGAGATGCTGCTGCATCATTAAGCCTCTGGTCTCATACTAACCAACGATACACGACAGCATAAATGTTTATGTTAGTCTTTTGTGGTGACACCGCCCCTGTTGATCTGAACTGTTCGTGCTGAAGTCCACTGACTTCAGCATACCTTCAAATTTAAAACATATTACTAAGCATTAATGTCACTAAACACGACACCCCACGCTCTATCGCTTTGTGGTGGCACTGTTGAAAAATGAGGAACAAAACTGACCCGAAAGAATTTCTTTGAAGCTGATTCTATATTCAAAATTTGAGCTCAATCAGTATAGAATTATTCGCATACATAAACCATTAGATTGCTTGTTTTTAAGTTCGCAATTGCTGCCTTTTCGGATTTATCTAAAAGGTGACAACTGTGCGTGAAAAATGACAAATGTGCACATGGGTTAAGTAAGTATTTATTGGAGACGTTAATTATATTTTATCTGAGTAATCTATTAGATGTCGAAAGTACCTCCCCATAAACTAAAACGAAGAGATGAGACGTCTTGACCATAAAACAATATAAAATTAAACGCTGACTCACAAATCACAAATGACCACGTTCCACACGTATATTGTGACAAGGTTACAGTTACTTATAATTTAAAAATACCTTACACAACACATTATAACACAAATACTTACAATGTATTTTGTCGTTATTTAGAACGTAAAAGACAAGCTCAAAGTATCATAAGAGTAAAAAACACACAACAGGCTTCTCTTTCCGGCGACCTTTAATAAAAGCTTAACATTTTTTTCTCTTAAAAATTATTTTGCACAGGAAACTATGAAAAGAGTTTATGACGGATTATGTGACCGTGACTCACCTTTATATATAATTTTTATTCAATAAAGCAGGAAAGGAAAGATTTTACGGTATTTTAATATGGTCGAGTTTTAATGCCTTTATGCAACCCTCTGCTCTGAACGCTTGGAATATCTAAGCTCACAATCGGATTGAAACGTATTTTTTTTACTTTTATCGTTACTTTTAAATACTTTTATCACGATTAACTCCTGCTGTTCAACAAAATCTCTAAAATCAAAAGTCTAAAACAGTTATCATGGAATTAATTTTGTATTTCAGATGAGGAAACATCTGAGAAATAAAATCGATGTCTAAGCACGAACAACAAGTCTATGAGGCTAGACAGGTCGAACATACTAAAAATTGTCTCTCATTATTCTCGGAATAAAAGAGCAATAACAGAGAATAGAGTGTTCTATGCTAACACTGAAACTGCGGGACTCAATTCAAGTCAATTTCCTTATTCCCCTTTGAGCGTAAACTGAAACTTTACAAAAGCTTCCATGTTTACGGAATAAATATATCTAGGAATGTTAACAACTGAATGAGTAGGTAGTTTGTGGGATGAGAACATTCCAAAATGTCATAGGTTCTTTGGCAAGTTATACAAAACATTTGGAGCCAAAGCAATGAAAGATGCAATAAAACGACTGTCAAATATCTATAAATAAATAATACTTAGTGCAGAAACACGTCGTACAAGTGACGCTTAAGGTAATCTATGGAACATGCAAGCCTTTCCTGAATCGTAAACCGTCAATGGTATTATTTAAGCTTACCACATAAATCTAAGGTAAGTAACATGCCTGTAAAGTTAATAGAAAACTTATAGATCTCTTAAGTACTCAAACTGATAAATATTATGGGTTGTGAAGTCGAAAGCAAAGATCTTTAATGACCTGAACGTGCAGGTTCTACTAATTTTAATCCTTTTTCTATATTATATGAATCCTTTTTTTATATGAATGAAATTACATTATTATATTAAATACACCTTGAATCTAACAGTAATCGTATATACCTATATATAATTGACGATTATACATTAAAATGCTTTGAAAATGTAGTGATTGGGCGACATGAAATTTGTAGTACATTAAATATTCAAATAGAATTTCTCACTCAAAAAGCAAGAAAATGATGTGCACACTACTATTTTCATTCGTGGAAATATATTACATAATAATAATAAATGTAAAGAACACCTGATATTATTTTTTAAATCCCACTAACGATCTTCGATTAGTCAGACATTATCCATAAGAAAAAAAATAAGGTCTCCTCTTGTTCTGGAGTTGGTTGAAAAGAGAGAAACAAACATTGGATAAATATCTCAAGAATTTCAATCATTTCTAAGAGATACGCAATAATTCGTAGAAATGTCAAAAAATTACAAACGCTTACATAACGTAACGTATGTTGTGCTTTGAAGCGCTCCATTCATTGCAAGCTCATAAATAAATAATGTTTACATGACAACTCTGACTTTATAGTTAAAGTCAGAGTTAGTTAGTTACTTGCAAACAATCACTGTCAGACTAGTCCTTATACATCATTTCATTATCATGAAAACTGCTTTTTGATAAGAAGATTTAGTTTCAAGATGATCAGAACTAACACATCTTTAACTATAAAGAAAAGGTCTTAATTAATTATTTTATTTACTTTACAATACTATTGCTAGTGTCGATATCATTATCTGCCACAATTCTTTCTCATTGAATACCAAGATCAATACATTACATTTTCAGTCTGGTGATTTCAAGATCGATAGTTACTAATACTATTACGTTAACTCTAGCAATAAAAATAAGTAATAATACACGATTTGGTCTTCTTTTGAAGAGCCTTTACTTTTTCTTGTAATAAAATTAGTTAATAAATCGTTTTTTTTTTATAACTTGTGAAAACTTCCACGGGCCCTCACCCCTGGATTTGCGCTCGTAAATGCGTCTGCGCCACCCGGTTCGCTGGCGGCGAACTGGGTTCGAGTTGAGGTCGTCCTCTCGGGCGCTCCTTGCCGCCTCCTTCTGCGAAAAGACGTCTTCGTAGAAGGTTGGGACCGCAGTAGAACTGCTGTCGCTACCAGCCATGGAGCGTACGATTGCCGGTAGCGAGACATCCTCCGATGACTGCTGTGAGGGCCCGACGCTGTGGCGCCCAGGCGGGTTATACCGCCAACGTGTTCTAGGTCGAGTCCTTACTGCAGTCGCAGTGGTGGCAGACGGGACTCAATGCCCTCCTGGCAACCAAGCGCAGTTACTTCCCGAAGCTCCCGTTCCCGGAAAGGAATTACGTCAGACGGTAAGAAAGGATTCCGTACTGCCGCCCTGCCCACTCGAGGATGAACGGCTGAAGAGCCTCCACGGTGGCAAAGCCAACACGTGGAGCCTCCAGCCGGGACGATCAACAAACCATCGTGGTTCGACGGGTGGCTCACCCCACGCGTAGAGCCTCAAATACCTCTTTGGGCGGGGGGCGAAAGGCGTTCTTCGCCCGGAATTGAGCTACTACGGGGTTGTTCCGGCTAAGGCGCACGCCGCCTTGGTCGACACGGTGCAGTAACCACATATGGCTCTGACCACCATAACCCTCTGAAGGCGCCAGAGGCGCGCCTTATTCTGGGCAGTCAGAGCCGCCACCCACACCGGTGTGCCATACTGCGCCATCGACCGGACAACCCCCGTGACGAGGCTTCTCGTTGCGACGCTGGCACCACCGAAATTGGGCAAGAGTCGCCAAAGGGCAGAGACAGCGCCGACCCACCCCGAGATTTGCGCTCGTAGCCGCGCCTCCGCCGCCCGCTCTTGCGGCGAATTGGGTCCGAGTTGAGCTCGTCTTCCTCTCAGGCGCTCAAAAGACGTCTCCGTAGAAGGTAGGGACCGCGGATATATTGCTGTCGCTATCGGCCGGCCGGCCAGCTTCGGAGCAAGTTGCCAGAAATGCTCGTCGAAGAGGCACCTACTATCGAGGATCAGGGCCTGATACTTGATATGGGCCCGAACCGGTACGAGGAACGAGTTGACCTCGATAGAGGCGCCGGGGGGCGGCCCACAAAGGGGCCTATGGAACAACAGGGTCTCATACTTTTCCAGGGCCACCCGTAAGCCCAGCGCCTCGATGCGCCCGACCAACAAAGAGACACCCCCGGTGGCCAGGCACACCGCCTCCTGGAAATTCACCCCCCGGGCTGTGACCAAGTTGTCATCGGCGTAGAAAATTACTCCCAGCCCGGGGAGAGACGACTTCGAAGGACTCAGTCGTACCCCGCGTTCCATAGGCGTAGTCGTAGGACAGACAGGCGTAGTGCGGAATGCCGCACAACATGGGACTCCGTCTCAAGACACCTCCTCCAAATAGTCTACCACTATCCGCCTCAGGTACTTTGGCACCCTGTGGTAATTGTTAATAAATACTATCTCAAGGTTATAAAGTAGGCAAAAAATTACTACTTAGTATCCGTTACAACTCAGTCGTTAGCTGTATTCAGCTAACGACTAAGTTGTATAAATAGTAGGGTAAACTAAATACGCAGAAAAACGATAGTACGCCGGCATTCAATAATGGTCTTGCTTCCTTTATTACGATCGCAATAAGTCTGTCAGCTGCCCCGGGCAGATGTTTACGTAATTATTCCTAAGGGGGCTTAAGCAAATTCTTAGTGTTTAATATGAGTGTGTTAGGGTCTTATCACTGGTTTTACTGACGTGTGTTTACGTGTTAACTTCAAAAAGCACCATTGTTAACTTTTACAGCGCATTTAAACCACAACTCTAAGTTCAAAAATAAATTATACTTGTCTAGATTTTGTTATCATACAGTCTCTTTACCTAATACTGTACTAAAAACCCCCTTGAGAAAAGTTTGATTACTATCTTATAGGTAATTTACTGGTATTTTACAATAATTTTGATGCCAACTCTACAAATCGCAAATTTCAAATTCTATTTGTTACATACTCGTTCCTTCCTAGATTTATTATAATTATAATACAAAAAATATATTTTAAGTTCAATCTATACAAATAAATAAAATTGATGCATCTGTTTGTAATTTCAAATTAACATCTTTTCACTCAATGCATATGAAAGTAAATAAGGCACTTCGTCAACAAACCATTATTTTATGTCTTTTTGTTCCGGTTAATATTTGAAACGGCTGAATCGATTTTGGCGGATTTCAGTGACAAAAAACTGATAAGGAATAACTTATGCAACTTTAGTTTTAGATTCGTTATGCCCCGGGGTTTTACCTGCAATTGTTGTTATAAAAGTACAACAACGATAACACTGTAGGGCACAGTTAGTTGAAAATTTATACTCATCACGCACCAGAAATACCAGCAGCTGATCGGCTTGTTTCTAATAAGAGTAGGAGTACTACAGACTAAGAACAGAATAGGTACAAAGTTATGCCTTATGGTGCATGAACTCTTTTCCCTGGAGGTCGTAATGGTAGGAGTATACGACGTCTTAAGTGAGCGAGGGCTCGAATACAAAACCACTCGGCCGACAATCTACTCAGTGCAATATACTGACTGCCTCGTTAGCCTAACGGTTAACGCATGCAACTGCCGATCAAGAAGTCTTGGATTCGATTGGGTCGCACCAAAAAATTGTTATTGAGTTTTTCTGATTATATAAATACTTAATAACCGCTTGGAGTTTGGAAGTTGGGATCTGAACCCCCGTCCCTCGGAGAGCACGTAAAACTGTCGGTCCTGCGCCTGATTTCTTTTCGATCGTGTCGATTAACCGTACCTTCGGATTATGAGAGAGAGGGAACAGAGTGACCCCGTGTTTGCGCACACACTTGTACACTATAATATCTCCTGCGTAGTTGGCTGGTCTCCGTTTAGACCGGCCGCCGTGGCCGTAATTGACTTGGAGAACATTAATTACTTAGTGCAAATATTTTTCTTTTTGCATTAATCATAAATGGTAGATATCAAAGCTAAGTATGTTTTTCCATAAATCTGTATACCACTTATTAGAATTCCTTATAAAGTACTTATTCAATTTATATATTATTCTCTATAAATAATCTATGCTATGTTTTGATCCGTCCGTTACTTGTACGAGGTATCGATTAATGTCATAATTACTCCCAAAGCTAAACCATTATGATCTATGAAATCCTTTGTAATTTTCTATTCAGCGACGCTATAAGTTTTCCCTTAAATATGTAAAATAGCGGTAAGCATATCGATAAATTAGTACTCACCGGTATCATTTTTGGGGGACATGTGTGTTTCCCCCTTTTTCAACCGTCGCACCTGTAACAACCAAAAGGACACATTAATTATAAACAATGGGAAGAAGAAACATAATAACAAAATATATGTATCAAGGGGCTCGTAATTTGAATAGGTTGTAGCGCTATTTCTGTTTCTAAGGGCAAGTATAAGTAACGATGGCAAATTTTGTTTTAAACCAAACTGTCGTGGTTTTAAATTATGGAATGAAAATGTTAACGTTAAATACATATTTAATATTAACTTCAAAATATGTTATAACTATAATTTACAATGGATATTTTGAGTACATACCACGCAGTGATTTTGCATCGAATATGTCATTGTGTAGTATTATATCAAGTGATTATAGTATCGAAATATATTTGCATAAAAACTTTAAGGTCTGTCTATGCAGACTGAACATAAAGATTTCTCTTTTCTTTTGTCTTTGAGGAAGCTGATAACATCGATTTTCATATATACGTATACCTTATCAACAAGAATTTTTGTTTTTGGTTTTTACGAAAGACGGTCTCCATTTCATATCATCCACATTTGTTATATTTTTCATCATTATTTTCCTTCACGATAAAGACTTGAAGACTTAGAATTGAAGACCGTAAATACTTGACCTTGGCAAAAATAGCCGATCCGGCTTGTTGATATCTCATATCAACAAAAAAAACATTGCGATACGTTATTTATTTTCTTTATTGTACAACCTTTAAGCTCTTATATGCATGATTTTATCTCTGGAGAGTACGGGAGTTAAGTAATGCAAAGCAAATACGAGCTGTAAAATTTAATGACTCGATCCTAAACTTTCTCAGTATTGACCCGTTTATGCTAGTAGTAGTATCCTAGCAGAGTGACCGTGGGACAGCCACGCTTCGGCATGCATGGGCCTGCTCGACCGGAGTGAGTTAGGTCCAGTTTTTGAAGTCAGTGTTGTTTTGTTAAAATTTGTGATTATATTTCTTCTATTAAAAAACATAAATAGTCGTAGGACGGCTTCAGAGAACTTTTTTTTCCCTAATGAAGTCTTACAAAGTTTTTGCTTACTTTTAAAAGGTCGGCAACGCGCTTGCTACTATGGCAACTACGTGCACACCTGTATTCATAGCCCGCCTTAATTACCTAATGTCACGGCCAACAGTTATGAGCGCGTTTGCTACCTACATAGTACACACAACACAATTTATAAATATTCATAAAATAGAAACTGCTTTCACTAATTAAGTGTTTTTGCATACATACATGCGCAAACATGTTTTGTGATTTGCATTTTAAAATGAGAAAGAATTTTTGAACAGTTCTGTTTACACGTAATGTAGCCTTTATTAGTATCAGTTGATACTAACTAATAAGTGGAAGTGGAATGCGCTCTTTGCCATTATTTAATTTGGTTCTTCACACATAAATTTGCAGAAATTTTATAAAACAGAAGATTTACTAGTCATTTGGATCGCTAACCTCAGGTTTTGATGAATCCAACTTCCGAAATTTTATTGTGTTATGTATTTCTGAAAAAAGATAAGTTTCTGGAGGTAGGTACGTATGTAGAAATGTAGAAATATCCCTATTACCGCAATCCAAACTGCTTAATAGTAACTATATTAGTTTTGCATTAAATTGTTCTATTGTGTATTTAAACAATCCAAAACATTCCCATTCCAAATATCTTAATCGCTTCGATGAGATCTATGATAGTGGAACAAATGTTTAAATACATTATATGCAGTGTGATTATAGACACAACCGGTTGTAGACTCATGGCACGATCTTGATCTATAATGATAGGAAGCTGGGTTGCTACCGTTGGACTACTTTCTTTCGTCGCATATACCTACTTTATGCTAACTACCTACTAGCTACCATTACCAATATTTACCGCCTTAGAAATTGCCAAGAACTTGTAGATATTTAAATAATGAATTCAAAAAATTTAGGAAGGAGAGCGTGCTCTCATAGCATTCTTAGCATATTCACTGACGGAGTATCAAAAATATATCAACTTGGGGCGGCTATCCCTTAGCAGGTCACTAGATAGAGGACAATAGTGTGCTGTGACTTTTCATCGTTCGTACACCGAACGATTTATTTATTTAGTTCGAACACTCTACTAAAAATTGTTACCGATCGATGGCAATTAATGTAAATACGCGACTTATTTTGTGCTTTATTGATTAGGTGCGAGACTATGTATTTAATTACAATAAACATTTGACATTTTAGCTGTTGAGTGCCGATAGGTACAAACACTGTCTCACTTAACTATCTATTGTTAAATTGCACGAATCTATGTGTGATATGATGATCTCTATCTATATCATCTAAGTTAAATAGTCACTTTTGAAATGTTGCCACAATGAGTTGGCTACGATATCGTTTGGCAATACGGGCCCATTGCAAATCTGTAGGATTAAGTATTACATGTGTGCTATATGAATGATATCCCCAGTATAAATAAAATGCGAAAACCGACTAAGCGAAACTAATCCTACATGCAAAATGCCAAAGTTTGATATTGGAGTGATGCAATCTTCACTGAAACATGACTTGTTTTATGTGTGTGAATACGTTTACCATCATGTACCGTTTGAGTATCTACGGTAAAAAAGGTTCCCTTGAGCAAACAGGTTAAGTTCTCTTCCGACAGTTAAAATAAAACTTCAGCTTTTAGTTACCGAAAAACGTTGACAATTTCGTTTTCCCTTGAAGCAGGTCATATTGTATATCTATTGTTCTTGAAATAACGACGCGGTCCAAGGAACTAATACATTCCATGACTAAGCTTACAGAGCTTATTGTCTCCTCCTACGAGCTCCGCAGTAAGGAAGTTGCTGCTATAACATTTAACAAGTACTAAGACCCTGACTGCTACTAAGAGATTTTGAGTTTCAAATGAATACTAATACTTCTGTAATTTCGTTATTTCTGAACTGTACTGTTTTAGTCGTTCTTTTTTTTATTATTATTGAACCTAAAATTAATTAAAACTTAATTAAGCATTACTATTTTTGACGTATTAAACACCCATAATTTCCACTATATACTCGTAATTTGGTGCCAGATTTATAGGCAATTTGGTAAAGAATTTGTACACATGGATCGACGAGTGTATATATTTATTCAGAATAGTATTTTAGACTGGAACTAATTACTACTGGAAAAACACAATTATAAATATTTTTAAGCTGTATGTTTCGGAGGAAAGAGGAAGAAAAGGAAATTCTATTGTGTATGAGAACAAAAATATTCTTAATAGAAAACAGCAATAGACACACCATTATTAAAATAAACTTAGAACGTTTTTTACTGTTGAAATTTAAGACCTTGGCATTTTTTATAATCGTTATGGTGCATTTGAGAAAGGCAAAGATCACGATATTTTTACTTCGCGATACAATACGCACGAAGCCTTGAAACGAAATATGTTATTAGAAGAATAATTTTATTGATAAATGATAATAATTTTGTATGTAAATTCTTTCAGATTTTTTTACACGTCGGACTTACGATTTCAGTAATAATAGTAATACAAAGAATAACCTTTAAATATTATTTATAAAATACTAACCAAAGATAAACCAGTAGCTATAAGTTCTGAGAATCAACTATGTTCTAGTTCAAACCGCAACCACGACGTTGAAATGTGTAGGACGAAATTAAATGTTATTAAGACTTTAAATCAAAAGACAAGTTTTAAGGTAGACATGCTCAGAATTGTAACGTAGGCGTAGTGAAAACAGCTACAGTTGTCATAATGAAAGTGTTGTAACAACAGGAAGAGTGTGGGATATGAAATAAAACGCCTTCTCGATTGAAATGTATATTAACTATTCTATGTATGTATGTGACACACTAGTATGGTCTCATTACCTTAATAACTGCGATAGCATTACACATACATTTAAAATATATATATACTAGCTTTACTATATCCTTCATCAAGATTCAAAGAATCTCCATACCAAATTTTCTTGCGATCGATGCAACAGTTTAATTAAGAAAACAGACAAATAGAGCTACTTTCGAATTTATAGTACATATCAATATGGATATAACACGCGTACATAAATGTATATACCAATTTATTCTTTCCACCAGCCAGGGTGGATTCACACATAAAAAAAGAAATTATTACGCTATCCTGAAATATAAATTGTTTTATAATGGATGTGTCATATTATACTAACATTTGAAAAGCACGACATCGCCTGGACTAGAACTGATTAAGGTTTCGCGCTTAGCAACACCTATACACGGGTAGGTAACTGTCTCTAAGATAATATAAAAGTTAATAGGATTTTCCACAGCTTAAGTAATGATTTTATTATGACAGATTTCAAAGTCACCGAACAATACGTAAATTTATTTATTCTAATTATATTGAATAATTTTAAGCATTGATTATAAAATATCGAAACGGGTTTGCGGAAGGCAAACCAGCACTCCAGTTAGTGACACGATGCGGACGCGCGATGAGATGGAGACTATACAAAATATATGCCACAAAAGCGATCGTTAACTTATTCCTGGCAGCGATTTTTCTTTTACATAAATGCGCAAAATAAAAAAAGGCTTAATAACTTGGGACTCTGTTCTATTTTTATAATAATTAATGGTACATTTTAACTATAATTTACTATTTGAATAAGACAACAAGTTTGGAGTCGCGGTAGATAGTTCCGAAAGAGCAATATTTCAACATCGGAACCCATAACTGGGCCCACAGATAGATAAAATTAATTAGATATCTCCGATATTCAGTAGGACACCGATATTCAATCCCTTATAGAGGAAATCTATTTCCACAGAACCGGTCAGGCCTGTTCGGTATTACTTTATTAGCGCGATGACTACGGGAATGACAAAATCACTGGAACGGAAGGGACAAATTGGCGGTCGCGCGGTTTCTGAAACGCTTATGGGAACGTTCGATAGTTGTGGAGTCGCGTAATCCAGGCGTCCCGCGCGTCATTTGCAGGTCGCCGTCAACGTGAAATATTTGGTAGCGGACGGGCGTGGTAGAGCGATTTGCATACAATGAAATAAACCGACACAATAGAGGGTGGGTCTTCGGTTGGAAAGCTTAGCCTTCTTACAAACGTTTAGGAAGTACCGTTTAAGTGGCATCCTATATTTTATTACAGTTATTTTGATCGTGATCTACTTAAGTTATCAGATGTTTCTGGTCTATGTCTTTGTTCCACAACAAAATCAAACGTTGTATTTACTTTGTGCTTTTATTTTCTACCTTTGTATTCATAATAATATTATAATGTCGCTTATATTGATGATGTGTATCACTATTAGTCGAAACGAAATGTAACGACGATAGTCACTTCATCAAATTTATCAGAGTCGAAATTCAAACTATGTTAGTAGTTGTAAAAAAATGTGTTAAGGGCTCTTTTTTGATGCATTGTTTTGAGCGGTAGTACAAAAATATTGGTACATTAGCAATATTTAAGGAAATCATTACTATAAGTCCCTGAACAGAAATATTAGCGACGACGAGCAAAATACCAACTATATTATCAATATTACTTCTTATATATCATACTGAATATTTTTAACTTAACCATAACATGTCCACTTTCCAACAAAATGTCTACAATGCCTTTTTTGAAAATAGACTTCGTAAACAGACCATCAGATTGCAATCAATGCCAGAAAAGTAAAACTATACAAAAACATTACAAAAAAACTAGTCGTCAAAATATTAGCAATGATAGTCTCGACATTTTTGATTTTAAATACGTAGTATAATAGATCTTGATCAGTTGTGACTATGTTAGCGATAGTTAATTAGGATTGCTCATCTAGAAGCTACAGCAGATATAAGAAATGTTTACTGCCTTAAAAGTGCATACTTAGGCAAGCTTAAATTGAGACCTTATAAAGATCCACTTTTGTTCAAATTGAACCGAAGATATTCAGTCTTAAATCGAAAGCAAATCTTTCGTCTGTGCCCTCGCAGCCGACCTTGAAATATGTTTTTATAATAGATAGATAAAACTAATACTTCTGTTATAGAAAAAACTGTTGTTTACTTATTGATACTAGTACTCGTATACAATTATTTATATATTTTAGTTTACTAAAATATGTGGATGAACAAATATTCGTATTTCATCATAATCTGGGTTCGACTAAGGCAGACTCACAGCCTAACAACCACATCAAAAATAGTGTATTAAGTTCACAACGAACAAAAATTACCTGATAAATGAATGGATTCTCATTTCCTATCTTTATTCCGCAGTATTTCCTTTGGACATTTTCTCATTTATAAATTAAGCTGACTTTGTGTAGTGTTCTCTTTAAAAAGATTTTTTTTTAAATCTTTGTGTTATAAGCAAAAATTACATGGAACTCATAATATTAAAATACAAACACAAATATATGATAGAATTTTAACTAAAAATATGCGTGCTAAGAAAAGATATGTCAACGTTTATTTCAAGGATAAACTACTTTATTAACCTTTAAGATTACGAAGCAAACATATCAATCGTGATAGAGAAGTTTTTTTTTTATTTAGCCCTGTAGTTCACGGCTATTGGTTGGTCGGGGTAAGTTCGTGAGCGAATGCCAAATGTAATTGGTGGAAATAGCATTTAGCATGTGCAGTGGAGGCGAGGGATTCCGATACTTACGACCAATCATTCTGTCAATCCGTCTGTCTGTGCGACGCCGCTGCTCGTGAGAACACTACATATCGCTACAGGATAATACTATTTTAAACGTTCTTAAAATACGGACAAGGATGTACTTGTTACGCAGAATTCACATAGCCGCATCTGAACTCGGATCAAAATGCAGATTCGCTTCGCACCTGTTTATAATCGAGAGATTATTTCTCTCGTCTACGTCTGATACAATTTGTTGTAATAATTAATTGCGACAGTAATACAAGTAACTAAAATCCCGAAGACACAACACCGATAAAAAATAAATGATAATAAAACCCGACGTATCGCTACAACCGGTTGCAGCCACATATCATTTTCTGTTCTTTGGTATCTATATCATTTACCAAACAAACATTTGTTAAATATAATGTTCAATTTGGTACCCAGGATCTACGTAGTTACTTATTTTAGTAATTTACTTAGTATATAAATAGTGCTTTACCCAACAATCGCTGTAATCGGAAACGTCGTTTTAGCGTCACATAAACACAGTCACACCGACACTAACTTGTTTATTAGCAACTGTCTTAGGTTCCGAAATTGACCAGTTCAACGATTTAATGATTGTCAAAACCTAACTACATTTCACCTCTAACTGTAAACTGTCGTCGAACAAATCGCCAAAAAGGTTTTAAAACTACAATACTGGTGATATAAAGTGCGGCACCTATATAAAGTGTGAAACTTAATCGCTCCTTGGCGCTCCTTAAAGCTCTATGGAAAGATCGTAAAAAATGGTATGCAGGTCTAAGGTTAATTGTTGACGACCTTTCTACAATTCATATCAAAATCGATGATTGTTTTTATTTTGTAATTAGAAAGAGTTAAAAATAAGCGTTTTGTACCCAGTCACGAAAACTACGGTAAAAACTTCACCACGATCATTACAAATTTTGGTTTGACAATTTTAAAAATAAAAAAATTTAAATATATCGCTTTTGTTGACTGTGGGATAAAATTTATTAAAACTAGTGTATCTCTTAATGTAAAGTAACTAATTAAACCCAAACTGGTCTACTTCGATGACAAATTTATGTAATATTTTAATGAAATGAAAGCAGTCAATGATGTTTTTACGATTCATTATTTGACTGTGACTTGTTTAATTAGTATGTATAATATTGTAATTATTTTTAGTAACATGACAGCTCATGAATATTTTTTGCACGAGTCTGTGTTATGGCCGGTTAAGTATTATAACTTACCAATTAAATGCCTATTAATTCGAAAACCATTTTTGATATCCCAAATATATACGTTTTAATTATACGTTTCTTAAAAAAATAAGTTTAGTGATGAGTTTAGGAATTCAAGTAAGTAATTAATTAGGAGTTAGTCGTGGAATGGGGAAGGAGTGGGCTATTTACATACTACGAGTACTAACTCGTAGTATGTAAATAGCCCATTCCATTTTGTAAGTTGGGGTTAATTTGACAAAATAACCTACCAAAAGAGTGCCTCGTTAGTCTAGTAAACTAGCATATGCGCTTGCCGGTGGCCTCGTGTACGAAGCCAAGCCAAAAGTGTTGTTGGGCATTTCTTACAAGAAATTCTTAATAACAGCCGGGAGTATGAACGTTGACAGTGTTCCACCAATGAGTCTCGGAGAGCTCGTTAAGCCGTCGGTCCCGGTTGTCATAAACATCTAGGTATAGCAATCGTTATTGGGAAGTCAGTGCTCAAATATACTTAAATCTAGTTCAACTTTGGAATTTAGATCGCCGTCCGACAGATATAAAATCGTTTGAACTAGAAGCCGACCCCAAATGATCTTGGGATTAATAAAGGCTAGGAAGAAGAACACTTTCAGAAAATATTTTTTACCTGTAACCCTTCTAATCTGCCATTTCCGTCAATACAAACTAGAACCACTTCCTATTATCAATGCCTTATTTTTCTTTGACAACTTAGTTGTGTAAAAAAAAAGTTGTGTAAAAGTAATTACTGATAAGGAAACTTTAGAGATAGTGTAAATAAATAAATCAAAACAAATGTTCTAAGTAGCTCATTAAAAAGTGATCAAACTGAACCTTGAAAGACTTCGCTTTGCTTTAACTATGAGAGTCATAAAATAGATAAACACACACTCTTGTTAATGTATTTTTGCGTAAAATCAGTACAACGCTATAAAATATTTAGCCTGCTAATTATTTACTTTAACTAACTTGTGCTATTAGCCAAATTATTATGCAAAGAGCTTCAAGTTATGGTAATTAAAAAAATTAAATACCTATAAGATTATTTTGATTTACATACATACATACGTGTACTGATAAAATTTATTGAAAACGATATGGATATTTAACCGACTTCAACAAAGGAAAAGTTTCTTAATTCAAATGATTTTTTTATGTTTGTTACCTCAGAACTTTCGACTGGGTGAACCGATTTTGATAATTTGTTTTGTAATGAATTTGAATTTGGAACAGTCCTTTAAGTTATTTTTGTTAAAATTTTAGCTATTTGTTTTTAATAACGAAATATTGAAATGAAATCCTTAACACGCTGAGTTTTTACTCTAAATTTTCAAGTACCTCGATGAGCGTAAGTTTCTAAAAATGAATACTGGGTAGATCGATGTATCGCTCCAAAACCCCTCGCATACTATCCTTAATAAAAATCGAAGCTATTTCCAAAATTCATATATATATACAAGAATTTATCGTTTAAAGGTTTAATGGGCCTAATGTGAATTAGTAAATGTAGTCTACCCAAATTAATTGCATATTACTGCTATAGATACATTTTTATTCAATTCATATGCTTTATTTGTAGTTTTATCACTCATTTTATTTAGTATTTTTGTAATATGTACGCAATGAAGATAAACAAATAAATAAATAAATATTTGCTGTTCCACACCTTAAGGTATGCCCATAAAAATTAGACACCTTAAGAAATTGTTGTGTTATAAATTCTCTTTAAACATAAGGTTCGCTTAAAACTAGATAACGATTTTGGTAAAAACGTATGCACAGATTCTCATCTCACGTTTTCAATGCCACGTACCGTGTTATTATTTTCAAGGCTGTAAGTTAATACTGTTCCGTTTTTGTGGTCATTGAATTCGTAAATAACTTAATGTTACCGTGCGAACTCTGAAGTTATTCAACATTTGAAACAATTGAGCTAATTATATGTGAGTAACATGAAGTTATAATTAAACACTACACTGATTTAGTACTTTAAGATTAGGAGTGTTCTCACAGACTGGAGTTTTATATGTTTAGCATCAAAAAATAGCTACCACTTTCGTGTTTTAATTTCCAAAGAATCTGTATGATAATACCGTAATGCTTGCTTCTTTATCTATCTATTTGTGAGTTTTTTTAACAAAACATCATATATGGGTAGATATTCTCTAGTACTTATCTAACGTACTGAAAGAACCTAAAGCTTCATCATCATTATCACCTTATCGCAGTCCATTGCTGGACATAGGTCTGTCCAATTGCACGCCACTTAGTTCGATCCTCGGCTTCTCAAAGATAAGGATAAAGATTTTGTACGTATAATTACATTATTAAATATTAATATAGAGGGTTAAAGCCATACGTCCCCACGCTGGCCAAGTGCGGGTTATACTATATAATACGTTGTGGCCACGTATCTTGCCGTTAGATGTTTTTAAGCCGCCCGAAGGCCTCCAACTAAGCTTCACGACTGTTATCGTATGATTACAACCGGCTGACCGCGCCGTCATTGCTTACCCTTGTTGATTGTTTCTAATCACCGAGTGTAAGCAATGATATTGATATACAAAAACATGCAGATGACGTTTTATGTTTACGTTATAAACTAGTGAACACTTCTATACCCTACTAGGATTTCGGGATTCCAATGATTTAAACGATGTTTCTAGGGTGAAACTAGTTCCCTGTCTACTAGAAACCGAGACAGCGCGCGATTTTTGGTCGGTTCGAATCCAACATAACCACCAGTGGATGAAACCCGGGGGGATTTCCGTACAGAAAAAAAGATACACTACTACGTACAACAATACATGTTGAAGTAAAAAATTATACGGGTGTATACATGTATGTGTGTGTGTTAACTTACATCTCTTTCAGCAAAAATTTCAGTTTGTATATACCGATATATATTTTTCTAAAAGTAAATCAATTGTTAATAACGGCACAAGGTCTGGAATCGTGCTCAGCTGCAATAAGCGCCACCCAGATTACGGACGACTATAAATATATAGTACACAAAATATAAAAACTTTTCGGGATTAAGTACACATGTGTGTACATGGTATACACTTATAGATTTTATTTATAAGTCGAGCTGTATATATAATATTTACTAATTCTGGTTAGGCTTTTTAATTTTGTTTGGTTGAACGTCAAAATCTCAGGAAGTACTAGATCGAATTTAAAAATTATTTTATTGCTTGACAGTCCATTTGTCGTGTAACGCTGTAGCCCGTATAGCATTACCTTATTACATACATACATTTAGAGGGAAGCTTTAAAAAATGATTATTTCATTTCATTTCATNTGTCTTTATGAAAATAGTTAAGTGGGTCTATAAGTATGTTTGTTAAGGTATGTTTTGTTGTAAACTCGTGAAGGCGAATACGTCAATTCCATGGAATAGGGGAGGGTATACATTTTGCAATCATGGCCGTATATTAAATTCAACCTAGTGAAGTTGCTTAACAGTGTTGATCGATTGGTTGGTCGTGGTCATTACCTAATCCCATTAATTCTAAACATAAAAGTTCTATCATAACTGTAAGAAGTATCTCTGTAACAGCAGAACACTAACTCCCGAGTCACAGGAATACCTAGTTTGGGAGTTACGGTTAGTCTAATTGTGTGACTTTTAACTTAAACCTTTAGTTTTAAGGCAATTGTAAAAGGTAATTTATAACAATAAAGATTATGATTATTATTATTATAACAATGAGAGAATAATAAAAACGTAATGAATCGAAGATGAGCAAATTCGTTAATGTAATACCAATTAGTTCTATTGATACCTATGTAGTTGATTTCGAATACTTTTATTAAGATGTTAATCAAATACGGCGTTATAACACTTATGTGTGCAAGCTATTTGGTAAAATGTTCAATATGAACACTCACACATGATGTTTACTAAACTTAAAAATATTCTATCCACTTCTTGTCTCTAGCATCTCTCTAGCATAGTTAGAATATCGTAAAATTTAAATGCTCATTGGAACTTCGTAAACGCGAAGATACTTTTTTCTGCTTTTTATTACTTTTACGTCTTAAGTTTAAAAGTTACAAGTAGAGTTAATAAAAGCGCATTTACAAAATTAATCGCAGTGGCTATTTGTATTAAAATTAGAAATATCAGAGACGCAAAACTGGACTTCTCACAAAACCAGGTTCAAAAAATAGAAATGTGTCAAATGGTTACTTACCATTTATTCCCTATTTTTCTCAACTATACAAGCATTTGATGGTAAGCATAATATGATACTCACCACACGAGTTATCTTATCATATGTACAGTAATTGAACCTCAAGAACTAACAAGAAAAATATTAATAAATATTAATTGTATCATACAAAAGCGGTTTTTGAAAAGCAGTACGTGGTGTTCTAATTAGACTAGAAAGACTATGCACTACGTTCTATAGCTAACTTTAATTAATTAGTCAGCCATAATATTGAGGAAGGGTTGCAATTATTACCCACTAAGAAGTAGATCGATCGATCGATATCTTACTTGCGGAAGAAACCTTTAAAAGTTTATAACCTCCTTATAAACATTTATTACGGATAAATATAAGTAGCGAAAGGGGCTCGATGTCTTAAAAAATGATTTACACAGAGCTAGACCGTTCCTAAACACAAACTCACTCAAGTTCCACCCCGCGTCTTACAACAAGACACATAAATGAACAAATATAACGTATTATACACAAGTAAATAAAATGAACATAACAACAGGGTACGTCGTATTGCTAATTGAGGAAGTATCCGTAGACATGCCCAAGGCCACTACATAGCCAAATGGGTGCAAAAACTATGAGGTTAAGGCACTCTGCATGACTAAGAAATGTAACTAAAAACAAGAACAAAGAAAATATCTCAAAGTCAGAGTTCCACATCAATCAAGAAAACATACAAATTCTAAGAAAAATAATACTCCGTTCAAGTAAGTCAATAAACTACATAATATTCGCCCTGCAGCAAAACTAACGTCTTGTGCCAGTACATATCGGTTACTGTCAGAACCCACAAAGCACCGATTGTTCAGAATCCTTGAATGGAACACAAAAACTCACATCATTAATTTTATTGTATTCGAAACGAGATGTCGCCTTGAAGACAAGATCATTACACACACCATAGCCACCAATAGTTGATCTCTCGTGAACAGTGGGTAATAAATCGCACAAACAACTATACACTTAATACAAAAGAAGTTAAGAAAGGTCACAGTAAATTGGTGGCGCTACCCAAACTTCACTCTCCTACAAACCATTGTAGAAACCGGTTTCAAAGAATCCGCCTTGCGTCAGTTAGCCACGTGTAAACATTTTAATTGATGACATGCGGAAGACAAAAAAGCAGATAGCGATCGGCATTTTGATACTGGTCTAAGTATGCAGCTATGTGTTCTAGGTCTTTAAAAAAACAATAGTTTGCCATTGAGTTAGGCTCTTAACAAAAGTATCTACTAATGTTCCATTTAATTCTTACAAGATTTATTTTTTGACGTAATGGCACGCATGTTAAGGCGACAATAAAGTTTTAAACTGTCCTACAACTGAAACACATTAATTTGCATCATACAAATAAAAACATATTAAAGCGGGAAAATTGTCAGTAATCATATTTACGTATAGAAAGAGATAAATATATAAGAAAAGGTCTAGGTACGATCTGATTGAAGCAGTTTTTAGATTAAATTGAATCAAGAATCATATCAAAGAAATTTCAATTTTCTAGTAAAAACAAGTTTTATGCGATACGACATTTAAATTTATTGCGGAAAAGAAACTCATTGTAATCAAAAATCATCATCAGCCTATCGCAGTCCACTGCTGGACATAGGCCTCTTCAATTGCACACCACTTAGTTCAATCCATGGCTTATCGCATCCAACCGTCCTGCGCAAATCATCACTCCACCTGGCCTGTAGATGTCATCTCCACTCAAGAATTCGTTTACCCCAACAGTTATCAGTTCTACGGCAAATGTGGCTAGTCCACTGCCACTTCAGCTTGCTAATCCAGTGGGCTACGTCGATGACCCTGATTCGGTTCGTCGGATCACCTCGTTTCTGACACGATCCCTTAGAGAAACGCCGAGCATAGCCCTCTCATGGCACGCTGAGCGATTTTAAACTTATTTTTTCGTTTCAACTCCGTATGTCATTACATGAGGCGCTCATAGCCCAGTTGCACTCGGTGATTAGAAACAATCACCGAGGGTAAGCAACGATGGCGCGGTCAGTACCTGGATGGTTGACCGCTAGTGGCATGTTACCATGAGCGTCTCCGTGATTCGGAGGTCACGTTAAGCAGTCGGTCCCGGTTCATACGATAACAGTTATAAAGCTTAGTTGGAGGCCTTCGGGCGGCTTAAAAACATCCAGCGGCAAGATTTACGTAGCGACAACGTATTCTTGCCAGTCCCCAACCCGCACTTGGCCAGCGTGGGGATGTATGGCCTTAACCTTCTCCTGAGAGGAGACCTGAGCTCAGCAGTGGGACATTATGGGTTGTTGATTGATTGGTTGATTGATATCATTACGGGTAGAGCGCACGCATTAAAGACTTTTATCTATAGGCACTGTGGGATCGACGATGAGAAGATCCGAAGTTTCCCCAACACAAAAGCGAGCAGTAGCAAATTAATATTAAAGGTATTTTATTACAAGCTTACCTGTATAAATGCACAAATGTCTTTATTTTGCCTAATATAAAGTGCAACGTCCGTCCATTTATTTGCAACCAATTGAAAACCACAGACTCGACACTTATGTGGTTTTCTTCTCTGAATTATGGTTAGCATTGTTTCTTCATTATACGTTTAATGGCTACATTACTTCGGTTTTATAGCTTTATTGTATCAAAAGTGCCTTATAGTTTAGGTCACCTAATAATATTTTCATTTTACATATATGCATGATGGTTTCACGTAGAGGAACACAAAATTTACAACCATGTAAGCTGTAAATAACCAATCAAGTAAAGCATTTTAATGAAAATCACTTCATTTATTGGAATATTAATACTGTTAATTTCTATTCTTTTCCAACGACAACAGTGGTGTTAACAGATTTAGATAAATTGGTTAACCAATCGATTTCATTCTAAATTCGTTCTCTTATTGACTTGATAGCCTTTTCCATTACAGCAATCTAACTCCATGAATCGGCAGAGAATACGTTTTGAAGTTATATTTCGAAATAGCTGTATCATTAGTAGAAATTTTGTGAGAATTTGGCTAGAACCTCAAACAGTTTGAGGTTCTAGCCAAATTCTCACAAAATTTCTTATATTAAGCAATGGTACTATTTATTTTTTAAAACGTAATACGGTAGGTAGGTACTTTGTGTCGTTAATGAAATCTGCACAACTTGTTTTGCCCTTACCAAAGTACCACAGCTCTAATCTACATCATAAATTATTTTTTTATTGCACTTACCATACGAATGTCCCATCTAGTTTAAAAATATTGTAGGTATATTTTAGTTCAGTTGCTTGCGTTCGTCGTGCTTACTGTATTCGAGTATCTTATAAGTTCATAATCTAGTTCAAAATACATTTTACGACCCATGTTTGTTTTATGTTAGGTTAAAACGCTCATTTGATTTATTTGTTAACATTTGGGTATATGTTATGTCAGTAAGTGAATTTTGTAATTTTTTGAGTTACATTATGAAACATTATATTTCTTTAAAAATAATTATATTTCAGATCAGCACAAATAATTGACATGTATTATAGTTAACTTTATAAGCAGCAGCACGTTAGAAGCGTGCTGCTGCTGCGTGCGTTTTAAATGTGTATACCTCGAAGATTTGCTTTGCTTTTTAAGAATTAGAAAATAAACGAATACAATGAAAGTTAAAATATGATTATACATATGATACACACATACGATATACATATAGGTATACAAATATACATAAGATATATTATGGATCTGGTAAACTTCACTATAAACTTTGTTATGTATATTCATCAATCATTACCTGTTACGTATCTAAGTATTTACTGTTCTAATCCCATGAAGATAGTAATAGACAATAAGTATATACTAGCATTATTACTAATATATAAAAAAAAATTAAGCCCGGTAACTGCATAACATCTCGACAGCACTCTAAAACATACATAGGAACTTGTTGTAAACCAGAGATATGTCATTAATTGTACCACAATAAAGTATAGTATAATAAACGTACAATTTCGGCAAATCTGTATGTGCACACATTCTATCAAAACACGGTTTGGGTGGTCAACTGAGGCAAAAAAAGGGTTTATGATCGAGCTTACAATGTGTCCAGTGTCTATACGAAGTACAATTTCCACACATAAATCCCTTGTGTATTCCATTATTCATACAACGCTGTGGACCGTTTATACACATGAAATGATTAACGAACCGCTACATATGTTTATTAAGGATAATATGATTCACTATAAGATAAATAAATACTCTGTTTCGATAGTACAAGTCGAATGTTTTATATTCAGGAGGAAAAAAAAAATGACTATGTCGTAGTACTCAGTTGAAAAAATAGCCTATTTAAAAGGTTCCAAAAAAGAAACTTTACTTTATTTTTAGTAATAGTATTCCCAGTAGTCTTTAAAAAACTCTTGAGCAGTGATTTACTAAACAAACTTTCATCGAAAAACAAATATGTAGGTCCATAACTCCAAACATTCAACTTTTTTTTCACTGTGCCTTTTTCCTAAACTAAGTTCAGGTCGGTTTTAAGTCTACTACGATACGGCTGAACATAATATTTTTCACATGATGCGACTGCTATCAGACTTCCGTTTTAATCATGGCTTATCAGTTATCACTGTTTAAAGCAATTAGCACGGTTTACACTTTCCTAACTTATATTATTTCCAGCTGATATATTGCTTTAATTATCACATATTGCAAACCCATATATTCGGCTTTTGAACGTCATTTTACACTAGATTGATCGCTATAATCTGTAATTGCCAGTATCAAGTGGTAGAGCCTGATTTCAGCACGAACGGGCCGGTTCGACTGGGCTGGTACTACTCTCGCACAGAAAATCAACGTAAAAAGACAGTGATCATGCTGTTATGTTTCGTTGGTGAATGCGAGACCGGAGGACCAATGATGCAGAAGCATAACTAGGCCACCATGGTGTGGGTCGCCAAGCTGCATAGTCTGCATTAGCAACGAGTATGGCACCACCACTCTTGGATTCTGCTTACGCTTTCCATCAGGCAGAGTAGAGTCATTTTGGCAGGGCCATACATAAGAACAAACATTATGACTAACGATTTCATTGTAGGTATGAGCTTTTTTTTTAGACGAGGTGGAAAATCCCTTCGGATCTCCGGCTCCTTGAGGAATGAGGAGTCGGGCATGTGGTGATTCCACTAAAAACACCCCAGCAGCCGGCCTCAGGCGCTTTACCCTGAGGAGGAACCGGGTCATGTTATTTCAGGTCCCCCCTCAAGAATGACGCCGCATCTATAGACTCTTGCCTGAAGGAAGCCCGGGCTTTCCTCTGCCTGACAGCCCAGCCTTTATATGTTGCTGCCTGGCTGCAGTTTTGCGAGAGGTCCCCACTCTCTGGCAACTTGCGGTTCTGTCGGTGCCTGGTGTCGGCGACGACGTCACCTACGGGATCGGCTCTATCCCGATCCCATTCAACAGTCTCTTCTGAAACATTATAGCCTCACAGAAAGAGCCCACTGATAGTAGGTATGACCTAGTACGTCTTTTACAGTATAGCAATCAGTATAGATCAAAAAAAATTTATACGGTCGAATTGAGAAACCTCCTCTTTTTTTGAAGTCGATTTTAAATTGATATTACTCCACTGAATTACTATATTTTAAGGCCATGAATGACTCCGTATACTGTATAGTTTTATAAGGTTAGTCAAGCCTTATAGTATTACACAAAAGTATGTCAAAGTTGGTCAAGTTTTAACCGTTTTAATCTTTAATATATACAAATCTTTACAAAAAATATAAATAAATTAATATTTCGGACATCTACCACACAACGCCATCTAGTCCCAAACTAAACCAAACATGTTTTACGTGTACTTTACAACTGATATTAGCAGATATATACTTATTTTTATTATTATTTACTGTTATTTAAAAGTTACTTCGCCTCACTATGTTATTCGCCGTTATTGTTGTAGAGATACTAAAACAACAACCAAATAAACTACGAATCTTTATCATTTTGATGTGCTTATATGAATTTCAATTTGCTTATACTTACCAGATAAGAAAATATATTTTCCACTGGGTGGATTTTCGGAATTGAGCTCATTAAAACTTTTGATTATCACTAAAGATTGATATTTTAAACAGGCTCCATCAATGATTCGAAAGGAAACTTTATGAGGTTCGCAAGATAATATTTTCACATTTTTTTCATTTATTTGCTTCTGTGATTTCAAGAACAGACGGCAATTGCTTCAGTCATGAGTGCCCTATCAATAACTATTCTCATGCTAGAAACGATATAGAAATAGTTTGCAAAAGTTTCTAAATCATTCTGTAATGTTAATCCATCTCTTGTGGTACATACCACTATTATTTCACTCTGGTTCATGTTCATACATATACATATTACTGAAAATGATAAATAAATGCAATTCGAAATTATTACCCGATTACAAAAGAAGGAGGATTATGTTTTACGAGTTTATGTATGTATGTGTGTATATTTCTTTGACATGCCGTAGAGCCTAAACGACATGTCGTATTTTTATATGAGTAATGTCAATAGATTCATCTTAGTCGTGAGAGTGATACTGGATAAATCAAAATAATATTAGTAAACAAGATGAATTTAATACAAATGGCAAATATTGACCCAGTCGGGTTTACTTTAAATTAATAATGTATTAATTGTTTTGGGGTTTTGCTTCAAGTTACTATTCTACTATATTAGCCCTAAACTTTAAAAGAAGTTAATACCACTGTATTGTCACCATGCAAAATTAAAATAATGTCAAAACTAATATAAACAAATGGAGGCTAAATTTACTGTTGGATAAAAATCTCATGTATTGATATTTGAATTGTCCTAATTTTATAAACTGAAATCGACTTGAAAATCTTAAAAAGAGGTTTTGTATCATACTTCCAACATTCAAGTTGCAGAAAATACAAGTATAAATTCAAGTTAACGAATATACGTGCTTATATTGGAGAATACATATTATATTATCTTGATATATGTAAGACTGTCTGTTTTCATCAATATATCGAATCAAGTCATTGTATGGTAATAATAAGGGAAATCCCAGAAAATATTTCGCTTAGTGTGACTTATATATTTCATATTCACGGATACTCGTAAAAAAACTCCATACGTATATCGTAAAGTTAAAATAGAAACAACAGACATAATTACTGATGGTCAAAAGACATCGACACAATAAAGCTAAGATAGATCGATATCTCAACGATGGAACGTCTCGCGCCGTAATAAGTGTCTAAAGACGATTGATGACTTCGAAACGACATCCATTTTGCCTTATATTATAATCACAATATTTCACTGTACTTTACACATGTATTATGATGTTGCACCGTTCGTCTTTTTAATAATTAATTATAATGCTAATCAGAAGAGATGAACGATACCACTCTCAATTAAATCTTAGATCGATTTAATTAAGAAACAGTTGTAGCTGATTTGTGATAAATTTATTTCTAACATAATTCTTACTTACGACTAGGATTAATATTTTTAGTTCATCATTTCCTCAATTGTTCAACCTATTTTTGACAGTGTTTTTCTATTTTTCATACGACCCTACAGCACTTTATACAATATTATTATACGATATTTTTTTCTTTTGAAATACTTTAGCTTCTAAAGGTGCTAAAGGTTCTTAGAAGCAATGTATTTCTGTTTATTATTAACTTTTTTAGATAAAATCAACGCTTCAAACGTATTTAATTCGTCCTGAAAGCCAACTTGCACTTATCATGATTAAAAAGGCGTATCAGAAGGGAAATCACTCCACTCTCATTGTTGTTGATGACGATGTTGCCACAACTAAAGTAGGCCTTCATTGTCTTAAAAGCATTTTATACGACTACTTTTTTCAGTCAGGTCCCTTTTACTTACTTTACTGCTTTACATTTATGTCAAATTGACATATATAACATACATTGTCAATTAAGTCGCCATCTCTTCCCTGCCATATCTGATCATCATTTATCGCATTCAACAAGTAAATATTTACACAATAACGACCAAACTCTCTATTTCATTATTTTTTTCTTATTTAGTATTAAAACTTTGTTTAATAATATCGCCTTTAAAAATGATGTAATGAATCATACAGGGTAGAAGGCGCTGGCTGATTTAACACAGCACTGTAGTATAGCAGTCAGCGACAGCCTCTTATTCCATGTATGTCTTATTTTTAAGGTTGTATTAAAATTTTATAATAATTTAGTCCAATTTAACCCTACAAAGACAAAAGTTTGAGTGTTCACTCCTAAGAAACTGCCATGGGTCGTATGTCTTCGTTTCGAAGGTTCTTTCCTATCTTCTTCCTCACATGGAATACTGTCCCCATCTTTGGTCCGAGGCACCCCAATACCAGCTCCTCCCTTTGGACCACATCAACGGAGAGCGACTCGAATCGTCAATTCCCAAGAAGTTTCAATTATCTCAAAGACTCATTGGCGCTGCGTATAGATGTGACTTCGCTGTGCATCTTCTACCGCATTTACCATGGGCAGAGCTCCGATGAATTGTTCTGATTCCCACCGCCTCTTTCCGACATCATCCTTCGCGACAGAAATTTCATCCCCATCATCTAGATGGTTGGCAGTCCACAACTGTGCGTTTTTCAAGGAACTTTCTGCCTCGCACAACAAAACTGTGGCATGAACTGTCACCTGCGGTATTCTCGGACCAATACGACCTTCAAAAGTTCAAGAAAAGAGCGTACTCCTTCTTAAAAGGTCAGCAACGCACTTGTGACGCCTCTAGTGCTTGTGTGTCCATGGGCGACGGTAATCGCTTACCATCAGGTGATACGTCTGCTCATATGCCACCGATATTACATTATAAGAAAAAAAAAATGGAAACCCCCGACAACAGAGCGACTCCACATATTTTGTCATTTGAAATTGGTTCACAGCAAAGATTAGGTCACGAGTTGCTTCAAGAATGTAGCACAACAGCATAGTTTTAAAAAAATGACTTTCCTGTCCTGACAACCCGAATGCTTGTAATCTATGTTGCTAGTTCGGTAAAACTACGTAGTATTTACAAAGTTTAAAGCGTATCCAAATATATCAATAACCAAATTTACAATGAATCCTATCTTATAATTTAGAGCCAATTCGATTAACGGTTCACAACATAGGTCACGCTTCTCGTAAAATGTAAAGCCCATCCAGTAACTTTATTGATGCTTTGTTGACCGCATTCGATACGTTCGACTTGCAGTGGAAAGATGGATCTTGTAAATCTGTCAACAACCAAATTACAGCCAGGCGAGAACTCCACAAAGGGCTTTCATGAAGTCGTGTGTGCGTGTAACACCCATTCGTGACGACGAGACGGAGGCAGTTAAACTAAATTGCAAATATATTTCTTATTCTGTACGTACATAACTAAGAATAATTTGTCATAAACTTTCTTTTATTACTTAGATTACATAAATTTTCGTTTTAAAATAAAATGTCTGACAAAACTTTCAGTGAACTACGTTTTATTCCAGCAAAAGTTTGGCACGAACGCGGTTAGAGGTGAAATAACTACCGAATTTCCCTAAAGTGAAGTTGCATTCAGACTGACGACAATGCCTCGTTTGTTTCTTCTGAATCTACTATATTAAGGTGACCTCAATATTTTAGGAAGTTGTAGTAACTATAATTTAATTACGTACAGATTACCTAATAAATACTATCTCTCTAAACTAACAATTTTTAATAAATTCGGCTGTTTAGGTTTTAATAAAAATTGATGAAGTTTAACCTAATACACTTGATTAACATCACCTTTATGTTTCTTTGTAACCAACTTTTGAAGGTATGTTTTATAGTTATTTAATGTATATTTATTACTCGTAAATTAAATACTCGTTTCTTTCCTTTTGTGTCTCCAAAATTGATTGGACAAAATTGCCTCAAGACACTTGCAATAGCTCTCCTATCTCGTACAGAAATAAGTTTTTAATTAATAATGTAATTGATATATTGATAATACTTTATCCTGGGGTCCTTAGCTGCTGGAGCTGAGTCGCAAAATGTTTGCTACTGCATGGTCTATGCGCAGACTACGCAATTTTTTATTCATATCTACGAAGATTGCTCTTTCACAATCCCTTCTTTTCTCCATCCCTGATTATGCTGATCTGATAGCTATCTTGATCTCACTGAAGACCAACTAAAAAAACACGAGAGACTTCAAAATCTCTGTATAAGATTCATATTTGGATTACGCAAATGTGACCATGTCTCCGATTATTGTTAACAGCTTAAGTGGTTACCCATACGCCTTCGCCGGAATGCGAACATTCTCTCACACATTCTTTCTCTTCTGTACAATATTCTCTTCAATCCACTTACTCGCTAAGGTACCTGAAATCTCGGTTTAATTTCCTACTTGACTTACATCTTAAATCGTTGAGATCATCAGAGAATTTGAAATTAAAAATGCCAGGGCATATAACCATATTCCTCGACCGTTCCTTCTCTGTACAAACAGTTCGCCTATGGAACCGACTACCAGTCGCAATAAGACGTGCGAAAACTTTGACTGCCTTTAAGAGACTCGTAAAGGAATATTACCTGGGAGACGTCAATGTCCCATAGTTTGCTATACTGAGTTGGGTATTCACTTTTATGTCTGCATGGAATGTCTGTATGTTTCACTTATATATTTGTATATATTAACTTAATCCTTCATACTACGTGTTGCTATTATTTTATATTACTTATACTCTATTTTCATTTACTTTCCACCATTAATACACCAGGTACTACCATATACTTTTGCATCCCTACTCTTCTTTCCATTCCATGTCTGTAAAATATTGCTTTGGAGCGATAAGGCCGCCACTTGTCCTTTATAATAAAGTAAAATAATAGTTTTAACCTTGTAATTACATAAGCTGGTGTACAATAAAGAGATTTATTAATATTATCAGCCTGCTGCAGTCCACTGCTGGGCATACCCACAGAGTTATTGATCCAGTATTTTACAATATCCATTACCGAAATTATACTTAAAACAAACTGGGTCAAAGTAGAAATAGTTAGGCATATCCTCCCCGTCCCGTCCCTTTTCACAAAACTACTTTCACAGGTTATAAAAAAACGAGAGGAAAGTTACACATCAAAATTCGTACCTGCACTTTAAGACATTAATCTATCTTTCCGATTTAAAATGTATTTTCATGTTTTTACACCAGTTTGAATTAAATGTAAGACTCGGTAGAATGCACTAGAGTGAAGTAAAACTGCAGTTAATGTTCGACTCGACTGTGTAGTTTCCACTTTTCACTAATAAATACTCGAATCGTAAACTGCTAAGAACTTTAAATTCGACTAGACTCTCTGGCGCTGCGAAGAGATGTGGCTTCGCTGTGTATCTTCTACCGCGCTTACTATAAGGAATGCTCTGCCACAATTGTACGTTTTTCTAGAAATTTTCGTACAACAAAACAGTGGAATGCACTGTCACCTGCTGTATTCCCGGACCAATACGACTTTCAAACCTTCAATAAAAGAGCGTGCTCTATCTTAAAAGACCAGCAATGTACTTATGACACCCGGGTGTTGCGTGTGTCCTTGGGCGATCCACATATTCGGAATACGTTTACAATTGTTAAGTAAAATCTTTAAACGAACATAAAACTTATAAGGGATTTTATATTTTAGTTTCACATAATTGTTATACTGCATTAGTTATCAATTAAATTAAATGGCTTTTTATATATGCTTTAAGTTTAGAACTATATGCGTTTTAATTTTATAACAATTATTTTTCGTTAAAAGAATATAATACACAATGTATCCTTAAAAAATCAATACGAACAGTGCACTTCTCTATTTTTTTTTCTATTTATTATATTTCTAAAAGAGAACCATCCTTGAGTCCGTTACTAGTGGAGCAATTAAAATCGAATTGCAGCAGAAGGCAGTCAAACGCATATCTCATGGCTGAAGCGCCTCAACTTGAGTGAACTCGACTGAATGATCGCCTGAGATGTTCTCCAGCTAAGATTCAAGTATTGGTAACTTTTTATGCAACAAAAATTAACTAAAAAAACTTTATATTTATTAGATAATTAAGCTGACATTATTGTAGTTAATTATTGTGTAAGTTAATAAGTATAAACGTAATAAAAATATCTGCGCAAAGTATTTATTACTTCAATCTCAAAAGTCATCGATAATACAAGACAAAGAACAAGAAAAGACTAAAAAGAATTGTATAATCTTTCATGTATTCTTTATCCGTGAAATAAGGAGTAAAGAATACCGTACCTTAATTATAGTATATACAATATGTTTTTGACCTTTCTAAAACTTGGTTTTTAGGGCTATTACCACTTCCATCGGTTGACCTTAAAAGCCCTGTTTAATAAGTCATGTTATAAGCCATGTTATAAGTCAGTATATCATCCCCAGAACTAATACCCTCAGGCGCTTTGTCTGGCAAACCACCGCACCAAATTTTTATTCCATTCTTTGAACCGGTAATTGCTTGACCTTTTTTTTACACTTTTAACATGTGTGTATAAATATAATAAAGCTCTTCGGCACATGACCACTGAAACCAAAAGTCGCTTTGAAACAACATATAGCAAAAGTGAGAAGCAATATTATCCATTTTCTAAAGAGATCTACATAGTTTAATTTTTTTTTCGTTATTTTTTCTTTTTAAAAAGACAACTCCCGCATTAGGAATATACATTCCTGTGTCACGGGGATCTTTACAAACATACATGAAACGTACACAAAGTACAACCAGACTTAGAACAACAATTTATGGATCACGCAAAGTGTTGACACATGTAGGATTTGAACCCACAACACTTGGCGCAGTAGGAACCGGTGTGGCGACAACTGAAACCACTAGGCCAACCGTTTAGTCAATTCTGATGAACAATCCTTGAATTCCTTTTTTTACTGTTATAAATAAGAAAAATTTTAATTAGTGTACGTACCTATCAGTTATACGATTTATATCCCCTTGGTAACTTTTCCATTACAAGTTTACTGTTACTTTTAGCTAAGTATTTGTAAGAATATATCTACTTTTTTTAAATCGTCGATATCAGTGATCACTGTGATCAGTGATTATTTATAAATTTTAATTGAAAATACTATCTATTTAAAAGGATATGTTTTTAGTAAACGAAACTAACCATTTTGACATTCGTAGGTCAATCGGTGCCTGAACCGCCGCTATAAACGACTGACGGGAGACCTCGCTGACAGATCCCATTTCTCAGTCTATCATTATACTTACGTGACCACATACCGGAATAACTAGACCCCTACCCTCATACATTCAGTATGAGCAAGATATGTCTTCAATATATCACTTGTCACTCTGCCAGGAGAACAATAGCGGACGGATTTCTCAGCTTATCCGTGTCACACGTTTTGTTTCCATTTATCTCGAGTAATGCCGTTACAAATGTATAAATTGTGTGATACAATCACCTAATGCCATTGCAGAAATTGCAAACAGAGGTAAGTGAATAAGGACGTCGAATAAACACGCTAAATTATGTTCTGTATGTACGTGAGACTGTAGTCTGGCAAACATCCGAATCGTAATATGTTACGGTCAGTAAGAAAATGTACGGTTCAGAATCAATCAAAATGAAATTATTACATAATGAGATACTAGGTTTTTAGAAATAAACATTCATTTTTGAACGATTATGTAAAACATAAATTAAACAAAATTAAGACTTCTTAGAAAAACGTTTCTTAAACAAGTGACGTTTTGACGATGACACTTCTATATTTCCCTATTTCGCTAAAACTTTTCATACTTCTAAATATAGTTTTTTAAATATGAAAATAATTACACGGAGTGGCGTAAAAAATACTTTAACATTGTTATGGCGTAAACACGAGCAAAAAGTTGTTGAAATGGAGTAAACACGACAGCGGACGGGTCAGCATGGAGGCCACTAGAGCGACGATCGACGCCCGATATTACTTACAGCAAATCCACTGAAGATCAAGTTACTACAGCCTGTGGTTTACAATACTGTAAAACAGTTTAAAATCTCATGAAGTCCGTTGATCCTTAATTACAATTTAAGTATTGCTGGCAAACTGCACGGTTTTTCGCAAGCGGCTCATAAAAATATCATCGCGAGACCACACCGAACAAGTTTGGCCAACAATAGGAGCATTAAAATTTTTAAAGTATTGGAATTGTCTTCGAGTATTCAGATAGTATTTTTGCAAATACTTAAACACAATTATATAAGCCAGAATTTTATTTTTACACAGTTTATTTACAATAGGTTTTCATATCTGTTTAAGGTTATTTTGTAAGCAAAAATTGGTAACAGATCATTCCGGATTTCGCTTTATGCCTATAGGAGGCTAAACTAATTAATATTTAACACACACTGTACGACGAACTTAAATATTTTGTTCATGACTCGCGTTATATAAAGCAAAACAGTCAGTAGTACTGTAAACAAATCACGCAGTAATACAGCCGTGTGTCAGGCGTTGAAACGTTGTTAGCAGCATAAAACTTGGTCTGTACAGAGGTATACCCAGAACTTATAGTTGGATATACTCGAACGAAGTCTGCTAAGATTACCTATACTAAATACTTTAAATTCTTTATATTCAGTCATAGTAATGAATATGAAAGTTTAGGACGGGATCTTTTGAACTTTTACATAATCCAATTCTGATTCAATATCACAATTTTTCCGATATACCAAGGTTCATGAATTTTATTTATATGAGTATTTGAATGAAAATTACGCCATGTGATAACTAAATTAATGTTTTCCAAGAAAAGTTAAAACAAAAAATAACGAGACAAGATACATTATGTACTCAAATACTCCTACAAGCATACTTGACATACGCACGTGTAACAAAAAAAAACATTCATTTTGTATGAAAGGTAAAGATGCCAGAGTCCTATCCTGATTTCCAATTGAAAAACGTTGCTGAAGAGGACAGATTGGGTACGACGTAGAAGTAACGAAGAATAAACTCATACAAAAGTATGAATAGGGTATTGCGGGAAACGATCGCTTGAGGAAGACTAGAACATAGAAATTGGATGGAGAATGTAGGTAGAAAGGGGACAAGGTATCTTGAGGTTGAAATAAAGGGTGGTGAGAGAGCGCGCCGTTGGCTAACCAATCGTGAACCATTTTAATTCATAACGAAAGAGGAAATTAAATTGAGACTTTATGAATGATAAATATGACGTCGAAATTAAATCTTTTTGAGTATATGGTGAAAATTCGAAAAGAATAAACAGAATATTATTAAATCACCGA